>MU223776.1:1076430-1114439 GCA_018584345.1 Thuja plicata
TTAGGGGTTTATTAATCTCTTTCTCAAGAACAGTGTCTAATGACTGGTTTTGGCCTATTGACCTAGGCTTCCAAGATGCAGTATTAGAGGATTCCCCTTTTCTAGAGTAGTTTCTTTTGGGATTTTTGGAACTACTACTTTTTGATGTTGCCTGAGACTAATTCTTTGTGTTTTCTTTTGTATTCCTCATTATCTTGAAATGAATGTTCATACACTTAATCTGCTAGTATTCCCCTTAGAAATACTATAACCAATAATCGGAGTCGCCACCAAAATCTTTGGAAAAATTAAGATTCACCTTTTAGAGAGTGATATTTGAGGACATATAAAAAGCAAATACACAGTATGTGATTTCATAAACTGGACTTTAAAGTATCTATATCATGGAATGCAAAGTCCCCAGTAGAGTCTCCATTTTCTGTTGGCGTACTCGGATGGGCCAAACTCTTTGTCTGGTACTGATGAAAACTTGTCTTAATACTAAACTATCCCCAGTAGAGTCGTCATTTTCTGTTGTTCCTTTTTCTTGCTGTCATAAAAACAATCCCCAGAGGGTTCACTCTATTTATCCCTGACACTGATCAAGCATAGAATAGGACAACAGTAACAAAGTATTGAGACCTCCTTCACTCTGAGCTCCACAGATTCGGGCGGGATTACCCTTGAAATCTTAGAATAATGAAATCACTGAATTATTCTAGTTTTGATATTGGTGGAATTACAGAGAATAATCACTGTAACTTTTACTAAAACAGACCAACCTAAAAGTAAAGATTGATTTTAATGATGATAATCATTTAAATTGAACAAAAATAGACCAGTGTTGAATCTTAGGGCATGGAGTCATCTGTAAATAATTTTAACCAGCATGAATGAAGACTAAACTTAAAGCAATTACAGGATCTGACACAAATATAGATATACCTTATATATCTACCTCAGTACACTTAGCCAGACTAATAAATCAGATTCATTTGCTACCCTGAACTTTGTTGAAATATCTCTAAGGTATATTCTCTCCTTGAAAGAACCCTAGAAGTACTTCATATATCTTCCTTACAGACATATAAATTGAAAATGCTCCTAAAAAATTCAATTTAAACAGAATTCAGAATGCTAAAATGAAGATAGAAAATCCACTAAATGCTTCAGAAACTGTGAACTGGATTTCATTTAGAAGTCATCATCAATTACTACATTCAACAGAGATTTCTCCAAAAAAAACCAGATATATTGCAACTGACTTAGTATTATTTTTAGACAGAAAAATGACCATCCTGTTCCCAGTAGTCTTGGAATCCTTTTATAGCACAAGGATGCAACAAGCTACCGACACGCTGGGAAGGATTACACAACCGCTTGCAACAGCTATGCAACAATATTTTGCAACCGAACATAGGTGGCAGCTGATTTACCAGGTTTGTCTTTTGTGGCTTAACCATATTCATCCTTTAAGCTTTGCCTCTCATCTGTTCACTTCTTTAACAGTGGGCCAATCAAAAGGAAACAGCTTCCACCCACCTGGTATCCGTGGCAATTCTAGTCTCAGTTATGAACTTGCCATGTCTCTTTCCTATTCTGCAGAATGCAGTGCTCTGTTTGCTATTTCTTCATTTCTGGAAAGATCCTTGCGAGTGAGCGACGCACTCCTGCTCTTCACCATGTCGCACCCTTGCCATCCATCCTTGCTCCAATTTTCATCTTCTGCGAGTGAGAGATACTTTCTTCATCTTTAACTAGTCGCACACTCGCGAGTTAATATTTCATATCACCTGAGTCTCGGCGACTAAGCGACTATGCATCTTACTTCTCAGACATTCCATCATCGCATAATCGCGAGCTGTTTAAACTGACTTTTGGATTTTGAGCGAGTGAGCGATGACATCTATTTTTTTTTTTTGACTAGTCGCTAATTCGCGAGCTGACTTTTCTTTCACCTTCATTGACTGGCGACTGAGCGACTGCATTAAATCTCTTTGTCGTGAGCCTCTGTCACTAACCATGGTTCCATCTCAAGACTTGGCGACAATGTGCATTCTTAACCTTTGGCTGACCTGGGTTACAATCTGGCGATCATGCGACACAATTGAAATTAAAGTCGTGCACAGTTAACATTAACTCGTCATTGATTCTGAGACCTTGCGACTAGCCGTTACCCTTAACCATCATGGTTATCTCCTTTTCGCCAAAGGCTTAATTTCTGTTTCAAGACTACACGACAATGCTTAGTCGGGGGATATAAGTCCTTAATGTTCAATCTTACCTTAACAGGTCATAAGCACCCTTTTTCATTTCTGACGACTGCGCGATAGACCTTAATCGCCAAGTCGGGAGGACTTTTCTCTTAGGGCACTTTTCTTCTTCAGACTTTGCGACCACCGTTGGATCTTCTGATTCTTTCATCTAACGGTCGTCATTTAATTTCTCAATGTTTCTGCCTGCCCTTAAATCATTTCCAGACATCGCGACAGAAGGAAAAGCACCTTAGTCTCAAAATCACTGAATCCACTTTCTCCTTCTGGCGACAACCCAAAAAATATTTTATATCTACTCGCCTTCTGACAGATGTCACACAATCATTAGCTCACTGAATGCATACTGGAGAACTGAGTCATCATCATGTTTTGGCGACATCCTGACTACACATTACTGCAAACCACAGACGGTTAGTCGTGATGTCTAAACTAAAATCTCTTAACCACCATTCTATTCTGAGACCACGCGACTGAAGGCATTACTTAACTATCAACTTTGACTGATCTGGCGACAAAGCGACAAAAGGTAATCGCAGAGTCTAAAGACATTTTCTTAACCGTCGAGAATCTGCCGCGATCACTCGACTAAGCAGTGGGTCCCATCTTCATAAAGCCTTATGACATGGTCATCTTGCGACTACCCGACATGAAGAAATCGCTGAGTCTCAGAAGGCAAAAGGAATATGCTGATTTTGAACGAGACTACGCGACATAAGGAAAAAGCAAATTCGGGAAGACAAATGGAATATTCAGCTGGGATAACACGATGAGGAGACTTCATTTAACACATGTGCTAAGTGAATGGAAAAAGTAACAGCAAAATAGAAGCACCAAGACTTAGAGTTTATTTCTTTTGCGTGGTAAAGTACAGAATTTTGAAACAAGAAAACCCGAGAAAAGCAAAGGCCCAGAAATTCAAATTTTTTACAAGGCAGTGCTAATAGGATGTACATCATTTTCACTAAGGCCTGCATCTCGGGCAATGTTCTAACGCTGGTTTCGGTAATTATTTTAACTTTAGACTTGATCTTTGAGCCCATGATAACACTATCCTTCACAAACTTCATTCTTAGGGGTAACTTCTGCAAAGCCCTCTCTATTTTGGATTTAACAACCGCTCTGGTAGCCGCCACGGAAGGTAGTTCTGAACTTTCGGGTGGTGAGGATGCAGATGCTTCAGACATGTTTGGAAGTGCACTCTGGAAACCTCCAAGGCAAATCGACCGTCAAAATGCATTAATAAATAAACACTCTGGGGTGTGGAGATCTTACCACCGTGATATCTGCTTTCCCTGAAAAGTTAGCTTCTTTCAAAAACTCTGGAAAGCACACACATATTATGAACTTAGGAATGAATGATCATCTATTTATCACATTTGGTAAGAAGGACATGGGATGGATGATGGTAGGAGACCCAAAGCCTAGAGAAGTAACCGTTGGTAGAGATGTACAAAAAGGCCAACCGTCAGGCCCACGTGAGTGCCACGTGGGTAGGTAATAAATGAGAGTTATGGCGATGACGACAGAGCCAACTGTCTGAATGCACAAAAAGTGAAGACCAATTAGACAGATTTAAATGCACGCATGGGACATAAATGAGGACCAGGCTAGTTTTATGGAGGAGAGAGAAAAACACCTATTTGAAACTGACCGAGAGCCGAGTTTCAAATAGGTGGTATTTCGTTTGAAATGAGCTTACAAGAAAAAAAACAGTGACACGGGAGACTTGGCGAGCTCGCTAAACTATCTAAAAGGATATACATCAGAGTTGAGGGATATATACACAGGGAACAGAGGGATATACAACAAATATACACTAAACTTTACATATATACACCGCCGAACGACATCTGCAGGAAACCACGCAAGGCATGAAATATATATAGCTTCCTACATTATTTACAGGCTAACTACATCCGTACAAAGGGAGGATAACCCTCTGGCAGAGATGAGCCACCAACGGGCGACAAAATTAGAAAGAAACAAAAACAACCAAAAAGAGGCAAAGACAACCTAAAATAGAAAGGAAACAACACCAGACGGAAGGAAAACCGAAGGGAAAAGAGGCACCAACCTGAGAATGCTGAAAGGAGAATGAAAGAAGCCTCCATGAAAACTCTATAACAGCTGCAACCTTCAAACGATCACAATCAGCCACCACAAAGCACTCAGAATCATGCAGAAATGATGGAAGTATTTAGCATTGATTATGGTTAAATCTCTGCAAATAGCTCTGAAATCACTCTGATTGCTCGAGTGTTTAATTGTGATAAATGTGAAAATGGCAGGTAATTTCTATTTATACCCATGGTAAAAAGCAATCCACCTCCTCATCAGCAAACTCCGGACAGACAGACATCCAGACTCCGGGCCTGGGGATTCGCCGCGACGATATCACCTTGAGAAAAGAGAACATCGTGGTGAAGAATCCCAGAGTCTGAAATCTAGCTCCTGACAAAGGATGATAAACTTTGGGACCGGGGTCCCAGAGGCATGAGAAATTGACAAAACAAAACACGACAGCGGGGAAGAAAACCCCAGAGAAAGAAAGAAAAAGGAGAAAGACAAGGCAAGAACCACAAGCAAAATCAAAAAAAGGGGGACCCAACATTTTGCACACAAAATGTAGGGACGGGGATGCAGGGCATAATAGGACCCCCATACTTGTAAAGCTGATGTGGCATCACACTATTGGTTGATTTTTAGGAAAAGGGACACATTTCATTCAATTATGGGTAGTCATCATTAGCAAAAGCAACTTTAAAGTCATAACCATTGGTACAATGTTGTTAAACATATTGGATATTAAACTAGCAAGTGTGGGTATTTAATTAACAACTACTATCACAACTATTAGAACGCGTTCAAGTACTGGGTCCTTTCCACTATATGACCTTTTCATATTAAATTCTCCATACATTAAAAACATATTTTAAGTCTTTTTTCATTGATTTTATTCTCATTTCACCTAAAAGAAGAGTAGCAATAATATTGTCAATTTCTGGCTTTGCATAACTTCCACTAATTGAAATCATTGAATATTCTGAAGTATCAAGGAAAAATAAAATTACTAAAGATGCATTTAACTTTGTATTCCAACTTAACATCTATAGAAGCAAGTTGAATAAAAATCAAGTTAAAAAACTTCATAGGGTTTGTAAAAGAATTATCATATTTCATTTTCAATTAATAATAACCTTTTGAGATATAATTTATTTGTAAGACTTTTTTTGGTAGATATCCTTTTCCATAAATTGTGCAATATCCTCCTCAAAAATATCCAAGAGGATAGGATATGTAAAACATAATTTAATGGTTCCCCATCCCCAGTGAATTTTGATAAATATTGATCAAACATATTGGATGATTTCCTTTCTTGTGAAATAAGAAACCACTAATCTCATTTTTCAAGGATATATTTAATCTCTAATATACATATTTAGTTTTTGGTACAACAAAATTTATCAATGCCCATATGGGAGGTATAAGCCATGTTTTAAAATCTTTTCTTCAAATATGAAAAACCACATAATAAAAAACTCCCACTAAAAAAAACCTTAAAAGCTCTTACATAAATGTTCGCCTCTCTATGAAGAAATATTTGCTTTGATGCATATTTTTGATAATGCAAGTGAAAGTGCGGTCAAAGGTCTTCAACTTATCGAGGTTTGAGTCCTCACACTATAGTCATGCCCCCTTTGAAGATGAAAGGAAAGAGCTAATGGATATGGTAAAACTTCATAATCACTTCTATAACTAAGAACTCAAAGCAGCTAATACTTTCAAGAGTCAAGAAATTGCAATAGTTTGTTCTATTTCTTTTTTGATGTTTTTCTTTTTGTTTGTTTGTTTAGGGTTGGTTTTCGGTTAGATGTGTTAATATTTTAGGTAGCATTTCTATGTAAAGTATATGACTCCCTTCAAAACATGTTTTACCTTTTATCAAAACATTATCTTTGATAACAAATTTTGATAATCAAGGTAAAACTATTACAATAAAATCTTCTAAAAGTGTATGCAAATATAAATTTATTTATTTAATGAGTATTACCATATGATAAATATTATTTGATTGCAAAATCAATAATAATAGATAAGTTATAAAATCATAAATAATATATGATTTACATGGAAAATACTTTCCAAAAAACCACATGAGAAATAGGGAAAGAATGCAGTAATCTTGAAAGGAGAGATACAACCACACACTAACACTCTAAAATTTTATAACACTCTAGTAGTACTTTTGTACATGTTAAACAATGTCATAAAACTATAATGACACGCCTTCAATTTATAGAGAAAAAAGGAAAATACTACTAATAATTTCCTAAAATAATTTACCATCTGTTAGAGTAATAGACCTTTGAGTTATTAATTATATCATTTTGATCTAATTACTAACTCACCTATTCACTCTAGTTGCTTAAGCTCACCTTAGGTTTTCCCTTTTAGGGTTTCGTGTTTCCTTTTATAAGGATTCACCTCTTTATATTTGGTAAGGAGATTTTATTGTAATCTTTTTGTTCATAATATAAATTCATTCTTTGAACATGGATATGATGTCTCTGGCTTTTTGACCTTCATAGCTTCTTCTGTCTTCTATCTTTGCTTCTTCCATGTGATAGGTTTGTATGCAGGTGTTCTTGGGAGATTAGCTTTCAGCCTAATCCAACATGGTATTAGAGCTCGCTTGCTTCTCGTTGTTCATGTTTTATTGAAGTGTGCTAGAAACATAAGGTTTTCAAGGGTTTCAGAGGTTTTTTATATATTTTTTGTTTTGGGTTTTGTTTCTGGTCACTTTGAGCTCAAACGGACATCTCCATTGAGCTGAAAGTACCCAAAAACCCCATAATACATATAAAACTTATCCATTTTGGACATCTGGGCTCTGAAGGAAAAATGTTTTTGGTTTCCAGTACCGTATGACATAGAAACCGAGAAAAAAATCAAAATTAAAAAAAAAAAAACATTTTTCTAATGTTTTTACGTGTTTATTTAACGCGGCTAGTGCAATGTTTAATGGCGCCATCGGTGCACCGCCACCACCTCTCTCAGCGGCTCCGCTGGCCCCACCGGCCCCTGCTCCTCTCGGCCCCCACCGCCACCAGCCCCCTCCACCTCCTAGTCCCCACCAGCACTGGCCCCGCCGCCGCCCACCGCGGCCCGCTGGCTTTGCGCCACCCACAGTGGCCCGCCGGCCCTCCTCCCCACTCCGCTCCACCCTTTGGCACCAGCTGGAGAGATTGTTTACCCCCCAGGCCCCTTTTTGCATTGGCGGTGGTCATATTGATGACTAGGAGCTCTGACCCAGCCTCCTGCGTGCGCCATGCGCCCAGGGGGCTTATTTTTTTTAGCCCTAGGGGCTTAAAACCTAGTTTTTGAGCTTTTTTGGGCCCTTCTCACCTTTTTCTCTCTATCTAGAGCATACAGAGGCCTTTTTTGGACTTTTTTATATCATCGGAAAGCTCTTTCCAAGCTCTTTTTGATTATGGTGATTAGGATTTTTGGCTCTACTATTTTGATAGTGTTTTTTTCTATCAAAGTATGATGTCTGTCTTTTTCCTTTCAAGAGCTCTATCTGGCTCATCCAAACTTCATTTTTGGAAAACTAGATATCATCAGAAAGCTGCTTCAGTGAAATTTTCAGTTACAGGGGTATTTTTTCTAGATTCTACTCCAGGTTTTCTCTCCTCTAAGTTTTTATCTTTCACACTCTGGTGGGTTACTTGGGTTCTATAGGTCCTGGGATCTCTTCTTCTGATCTTTTGGTTCACTCTTCTTTCTGACCTCTGAGCTTGTATGCTTCTCTTCTATAGCATTCTTTTTTCTGTAAACACACTAAGATAAAGTGCCTACTTCTGCATATCTGGGATTTCAAGCACCTTGTGTGTTTTTTGTACTCGTACTCAGTTATAAAGTGCCATGGGGGGTTATGATGTTTTGCCATTTTATGCTCATCCACTTTTGTCAAGTGATCATACCTTCCATGAAATTAGCCCATGTTGTGTGTCAGTGACACCACCCTTTATCCCGTGCTTTTACTTCTGTTGCACTGTTGGTGTTCCTAATTCTTCTTTCTGCAGATGTTTCTGGCATTGCATTTCAGTGTTCCTGTCACCTCTCCCTATTCAACATTATGGGGGGTTCACATGTTAGTTCTATTGCTTCCTTGGTTTGACTGATTAGCTCTTCAGACTTTGTCTTCTCTACTTGGTCATGCACTTCAGTGGGGGTTCCAACAATTACTTCTGATAGTGTTTGCAGCCTCATGCTTCGGAGATGCTTCTTGCTCTTTCTTGTTCCTTTCTCTGGAACTTTTTTCCTAGATTGGAGGCTTTGTTTCCTTCATCTAGTTCATCTCTTTTTGGGTTAAAGTTTTTCCCATTGGGTTTTCTTTATTTCCCCATTTCACAGAGATTTCTTGTACTTGGGTGCCTCATCAGGCCTTGTTGTCGGGACCCATATTTCCTGCTTTCTGCAGTAGTTTCCTAGGTTTTGCTTCTCCCTAAGCTTATCTTAAGGGGGGGTACTAGAGTAATAGACCTTTGAGTTATTAATTAAGTCATTTTGATCTAATTACTAACTCACCTATTCACTCTATTTTCTTAAGCTCACCTTAGGTTTTCCCTTTTAGGGTTTCGTGTTTCCTTTTATAAGAATTCACCTCTTTGTATTTGGTAAGGAGATTGTATTGTAATATTTTTGTTCATAATAGAAATTCATTCTTTGAACATGGATATGATGTTTTTGGATTTTTGGCCTCCATAGCTTCTTCTATCTTCTGTCTTTGCTTCTTCCATGTGACAGGTTTGCATGCAGGTGTTCTTGGGAGATTAGCTTTCAGCCTAATCCAACACCATCAACCATGGTACACTATAAAAAATTCCATACCAAAACGAAAGAGGTATTTCCTCAAATAATAAACGTAACTCCCAATTGTTAGGAAAATGTGTCTCAAACTTGCATTTATATGTGGTTACTATTTTTAATAAGTTTTTCATTTGAGCACAAATTTTCCCCTTTCTTTCCTTGAAGGTTCGAATGGGCTAGATAAGCATGATGGTAAATTTTTCTTGCAAGATCATGTCTAGTTTTAAAGATATTAAAGTTTCTATTTTTGGAAATTGCCAAAAAATATTTTGAACTCAATTTTAAAGGCTTTAGAGCCTCCAAAATAGGTCAAAATAGTGGGTAAATAGCATAGTGGTTTACAGTGTGATAGAGCATGTTGCAAGCTTTTGGTGCTTTAAATGGTTCATCAATCAGATACCCGATTTGAAAGTTATGGCCTCTGAAAGCTTGGCTCCCAAAATAAGAATTGTAAAAATGTGTTGAACATATAATGAGTTTTAAAAGGGAGTTACATGTTTTGGTGTGTGTGTTGACACATCATATGCCATCTTTTATTGGAGATAAGATGGACACTGCTTTATAAGTTGTTTTTAGCCCATGGTTTTATAATATTGTTTAACAATTTCTTGTATTGTATATCCTATATATTAGGTGTGTGATGGAGGATGTGTGTTATTAAGATTCTTATAGCTATTCAGTTACATATGGATCTCTGGTTGGTGATACTCATAAGATAAGTTTTCTTTTCAAGTATATTGTAATCTTTTATTGATTTTTAAATAATATATGCGACAAGGGTTTTTGTCCTGAAAAGGATTTACCCATGTAAATCATTGTTTTATGATATGTGTGTTATTTATGTTAATTTTTTTATAACTTTTATAAAGATCTAAGAAAGTCTTTACAATACCCTCTCTTGAAGATTAGTGTAGGAAGTTGTTTGGATACTTAACTCCCTTAGAACCGGTATCAAAGCTTGATCACCTTTGTCTTTAGTTGTTGGTTGTTGGGGGTTTTGAACTAATCCAAATCTAAGTGGGAGCTTGTGCAAAATATACATTGTGCTCTTTTTTTAGGAATTTACTTATGGCTAGTTCATCAAGGAGAATAGAGGTGGAGAAAATTTTGAGAAATAATTTTTAAATGTGGAAGCTAAAGATAGAGGATTTGCTAATAGATTGAGATCTATGAGAGGTTTTTGACGAGACTGCCACGCAACCTATAGATTTAGATGCACCTACTAAATATATTATTATGGACCGTAAATCCAAGGGTCTAATTAGATTATGTCTTATAGACACTATTTTAATCAATGTCCATGAAGAATATTCTACAAAGTGTCTATGGAAGAAGATTGGTGAGATGCATCAAGGGAAATATTTAGTAAATAAAATTTTCTTGAGGAAGAAAATATATTCCTTGAGAATGGAGGAGGGTGGAAAAATTAAAGGCTACCTAGAAGCACTCAATATGTTGGTGGCTCAATTAGTGTCAATATGGACAAGGAGGAGAAATGTCAAATTTTGTTTTGTTCTTTGATTGATTCATGAGATTTTTTTTATGTCCATTGGAAGTACTTCTATTGTTTTAAGGATGGAAGAGGTGGTAGGTTTGTTGCATTATAAAGAGATGACGAGGAAGGTATCCATTAGTGCCAAGAATACCTAGTTGTTTTTGGGTGACCTAAGGAAAAATAAAGTAGAATGAGAAGCATAATAAATCCAAATTCAGAGGGGGATCTAAGTCTCTTGGAAAGTCCAAGTTATTTGCTAAAATTCCAGTAAGCCTAGACATGTCCATAAAGACTGCAAAGAAGAAAAACATAAATTTGATTCTGATTCTTTATCCAAGAAGGAAGATGGTGATGTGTTCATTGCAGCATTGGCAACTCATGCATGTGATGATTCACAATTAATTGAATCAAGTAAATTTTTTTATACAACTTCTAATAAAGACTTGTCTCCTGAATATAAATAATTTGATGGAGGTAAGGTGTACTTGGATGACAATTATCATTTAAATATTTTTGGTTGTCATAAAGTTAAAATCAAGTATCCTGATGGTAGAGTAAACAATATTAATGGTGTTCTACATCTACCTGGTCTGAGACAAAAAATTTTATCTTCAAAAAAACTAATAGATTCAGGTATGTAGGTAGTCTTTTCTAATGTAGGATGGAAACTAGTGAAAGGTTCTATGGTGATTTCTAGAGGTGTCAGAATTGACACATTTTATAATTTTGATGCATACACTGTTGAGTGTAATAGTACTTCTATATAGACCAAATATTGAGATACTTCATTGGAAAAGGTGAGAGTTTCACTTTAGCATATGGTAATGGATATTGGGTATGTGAGGGTGCCTTTTTTATTCTGAATCAGAGTTACCTGTAGATAAGACTATGCTATAGCACCAAAAAATTGGCCATATTGGAGAGAAGGGTCTAAGGGCCTTGAGAAAGAAAATTCTTGTTGAGGTTTTGAATGATTATAATCTTGATTTTGATTTCTATGAGCATTGTATTTATGGAAAAAGAAACTACGCTCGGTTTTACTCGAGTTCTCATAAATATTTTGGGGTTCTGGATCTTATTAATTTTGTGTGTTTGGTCCTCTAGATGCTCCTTCCATTGGAAAACTCATAGATTATGTTACATTTATTGATGATTATAGTAGAAGGATTGGGTATATTTAATAAATATTAAATTTGAATTTGTTATTCAAATGGTTGAATTGCATATTAAAAGGAAGATAAAATGTTTGAGAACTAATAACGGTGGTGATTTTTTCTCTAATGATTTCAATAGGTTCTCTAATGATTGTGGTATTAATAAGCATAAGACAAGTCTATATTCTCCACAACAAAATAGAGTTTCAAGAAGTATGAATGGGATATAGATGGAGAAGGCTAGGATATGATGAATGGTACTAACCTATTACAAAGGTTTTGGGTTGAAGTCATTACAATTTATTACTACCTAATTAATAGGTCTCCTACATCAACTCTTGTTGATAAAACACCTATTGAGGCATGGTTAAGTCATAAGCCTTCATTGGGATATCTTTGAGTTTTTGGTTGCAAGGCATATTTATATGTGTCAAAAGAGAAGCAGACAAAGTTAGCGAACAAGGTTTTGAAATGTATCGTCATTGATTACAGTCATGGTGTGAAAGGAAACAAGCTTTGGTACCTTATTGCATAGAATGTATTACATAGTAGAAGTGTTATTTCTAGAAACTAATCCTTCTTTTTTAACATTTCAACTTGAAAAAACTAAATAGGAATATGTGATTCAACTACCTTCTATGCCTGATAAATTTGAATCGAGTCCCCTAAATAGACAAGCAGTTGATGAGAGCTAATATAGCTTTGAATCTTCAGAAGAGGATAAAGAACCTCCAACTTATCTTGTTTGAAGGTGTACAAGGAAAAGAGAACCACCTACAAGGTATTCTCCTAATGATTGGAGATGTATTTTTACTTTAAAAACTAATGTAGATAAACCTAGATTTGTAGAAGAGGCATTAGGTATAAATGATGCAGAATCCTAAAAAATTATTATGGATTAAGAAATAGAAACTTTGAAAAAGAGTGATACATCAGATCTTGTACCATTTCCTGAAGGAGAAAAACCTGTTGGTTGCAAATGGGTGTTCAAGAAAAAAATTGGTTCAGATGAAATCATTGAGAAGTATAAAGGGTTATAGGACATAATAACCCATCTAAAATAACCATGGACATAATAACCCGGTCACAATAAACCTAGGAAAAAATAAACCGAGGTCATATTGACCCAAGGCAAAAATAACACATGGACAAAATATCCTTGTAAGATTACATAGAGGAAGGAAAACAAAATTTATAAACTACATGTACATTACTAAAAAAATGTTATTATTCAAATTGTCAATTATAGTGCCAAATTATGAGTGATACCTTTTAAACTTGCTTGGTTGCCTAGTGCATCCAACCATACATTTCTCTATTTTATTCTCTTGGAGACCCTATTCTATTTTTATTTCTTTGATCAATTTCCAAATTGAGTTGTGCAATTATTGAATCAATTCACTAAATCCTCTGCACCATCCCTGAATAGAATTATTGGTTTTGGAAAGATCATCTTCAATTGCTGAATAGAAATTACACATTGTGATTGGAAACTTGGGTGATCATTCGTTGCCTCTTGTGGTTAGTATGCCAATCCACATGTCTTTAAAATAATCAAATATGCCTTAAAAATTCTCCTCATTTTCTGTGTAATAAGGATATTTTAGAAGTGTTTCAAATGCATTAATTACATCTATTTGAGGCATGAAACTAATGCAAAAAGATTCTTGATCTCAAATGAAAAGACTTCATAGACATTGTAATGTGTTTGTAGACCTTATTCTTGAACTCTCCTTTACAAGAATTGAGAGAAATGGAAAAATGTCATTAGATATTGACATTTGGAAAATTTTCAAACATAGCTCCCACAAAACCTAATTCAAAATCAATAAGCATAATTTTTAGGTTTAGATTAGGTTGAAGTTGTTTAAATTATGCAAGTAATTGTGTGTAAGCCACTCTTGTTTGTTAGTCATAAGAATATAAATGGGTGGAAATATTGTATAAGTTTTCAAGCCATGGATAATGTACAACTGGTAAAAAAAACTTGGCACTATTTTGAATGTACCATCACTGAACCAATTTTTAAATTCTTTCAATAATTTCATGTTTTGTGTGGTGGTGAGTATTAAAAAATGATTCTCAACATTATTGTCATGAAAAGGAAACTTTTCCCCTTTACTGGTAATTGTATATTCAACTATAGGTAATATTTCTGATGTCTGAGGATTTGGTGGCGGTGCTTCAGATCTTAATCTTTTTCTTTGAATCATTTTGGACACTGCACTAGTTGACAGTAATGCTCCCACCATACGTAATGAAATATTAGAACATGAATTAGAAATGATATTTGTTGTAGAATCTTGATTCAAGCACACCATGTCTTTCATTTTGTTCAATTTGTGTTTGATAGAGATCATCTCAAGTTTTAGAGCATGATTATGTTTTGTACTGTTTATCACATCACCAAATTTTGTTTGTGTCATAGTATAGCACCAAATTGAACATTTTTTTGTAAAATATTCCATACAATGCCACATTATCTTATTCATGCCTTGTCAATGAAGGAAAAATGTCTAACCATTTAAAACAAGTAATTTCTTTCTTTTTTGGCTTATTAAAAACTGAAGAGGCATTGTCACTTATATATGTGTGTGTGTGTGTGTATGTGTGTTAAAGTTCATGTCCTATGCCTTTTCATAATTAATTGCACCACTTCAGTATTAACCTTGAACTATTTCTCAAAATGCCTAGAATAAATGTGTCGTTCAATTTATTTAAATAATTTATTAAATGTACCATTCTTATCTATATTAAGCATTGTATTAAATTCTTATTCATTTTCATTAATATATTATGATTAAACATATCATTCTTTCCATTCCTCTATCTGTAAAATCTACAACCACTTAAACTTGGTTATGAGAAAAGATTCTAATTAGAATGTATTCAGATGATTTTATAATTAGGCTTAGGCTCCTTGTATGCTAATTTCAATGATTTTCTACTTGAATGTTTGCATTGCGGTTAGCTCTTTAGTAGTATTGCCACTTGAAGCTTACAAAATCAGTCCATGGGAATACTAAGCACTGTAAATAAACCTCAATGATGATGAATGTGATTGTTGGTATAAGTTTTTAATGTATTGGAAATGTGCTGTGTAGCGATCTCATACCCATAAAACTCACCAATTTTTTGTCTCATACACACAATATGAACATAGATAGAAATTCCTCATCAAAAAGTGCCCAAACTTTACCAAAACTTATTGGAAAGAGGAAAAATAAAAACTTGAAAATAGAGATCAAAGTATTCTTATATTTATTAATTTAGGAGAAATCATATTTTACATAATGTGTTGTTACATCATGATTATAGAATTGAAATTGGCATAGACTTAAATTTATAGAAATTGACCTTTCCTTTTTATCTTGGGATATTATTACCCTAGGATATTATGACCTTGATTTATTGTGAAGATGAGATATTATGACCCTAAGGTGTATTGTCCTTGGGTTATTGTGTCTAGGGATGTTGTTTTGGTCAGCTTATTGTGTCCGGATACCAGTATAAAGCACAATTGGTTGCAAAAGGTTACTTTCAAGTTGAGGGTGTTGATTATGATTAGATATTCTCTCCTATTGTAAAAATTACATCCATTAGATTTTTTATTTCTATTGATTCTACTTATGATTTAGAGGTTAAGAAAATGGAAGTGAAAATTACTTTCTTTCATGGTGATTTGGAGGACATATTTACATGACATAACCAAAGAACTACGTGGTAAAAGATGAAAGTAATTTATTATGTAAATTGAAGAAATCTTTGTATGGCCTCAAGAAAGTCCTAGAATGTGGTATCAAAAATTTGATACATATATTTTGAGTTTGGGATTTTGAGCATTCTAAATCAGATCATTATATTTATTACAAATTTAATGGTGGTTATTTATTGTACATTACATTATATGTTGATGATATGTTGCTCATTTGTAAAGGGAAAGCTTTTATTGTAGAACTAGAGTCTCAAATTGTTGCTAAATTTGAAATGAAAGATCTTGGTGTAGCTAAACACATTCTTGAGATGGAAATTAGAATAGATGGAGTGAATGGAAAGCTACAGCTAGGCCAAAGTAAGCAATTGAACTCATTTTCGTATATATATATATATATATATATATATATATATAGCATGCATGATTGTAGACTATTATGTGTTCCTTTTATAGTTGGAAACAAAGTTATCTATTTTAGATTTTCCTTCATCCCGCTTAGAGATGGAAGACATGAGCAAAGTACTTTATCAAAGTGTAGTTGGAAGTTTGACGTATTCTATGGTCTGTGTTAAAATGGCTGAATAACTAAGAGGGGGGTGAATCAATTATTCCCACACAACTTATAGAATTTTTCTTCAATAGGTAAACCCTTAATCAATAATATTATCAAATTTAGATTTGTTAGTTAAATACATAAAACATCCACATAAAATGTAAGCATTAAGAATACAAAAAAATTGACATAGAGAACACCAGGATTTTTACGTGTAAACCCAAGATGGGAAAAACCACGGAGAAGATAATTCTCATGAAATGTAAAATGCTAGTTAATCTTATACCAGTATGGTGATTTTTACAAAAGCTCACTGCCGATACTTCTCATTGCAGGTACAATAAGGATCACTGCCATAATATTAAGACTCATTGCTAATAGGGCTTACGACTGATAATAAAAGGCTCACTATCAATACAAAAAGGTTTACTATTGGAAGATATGAAGAGAAATAGAATCCACCACTGAGATCAATAGACTAATCTACACAAACACAAATCTCCTTCACATGGTTTCATATTCACAACACATACATCCCGTATAAGACACTTACTAACACACACACACACACACACTCTCAAATACAAAGAGGTTCTTCTTTATTTATACCAATATATGATCTTACATATGTTTTCTTGACACCAAATATGTGACAACCCCAATGCTAAACTTATTACAATTACATTTAATACATAGCATCGACACATAAAAAAATTACATGCTACACTACGACCATAGATAGGTCACACTTAAGATGTTACAATGTGTATTAAATTTTCCAAGAGCTACCAAAACCAAGAAAAAAAATGTATGGCCACTAATAGATCATTATATGTTGTAGCTCATATACCAAAAAATCTGATGAACTTGTACAACTGTCTAGATACTAGTAGAAAATCTGTAGCCAACACAAGCACTAGAAACCAATAGAAATATTCATGTGAAATAGAACACCAAAAGTATGCCAGTGCACTAAATCAAATAGATCATGAGTATGATATTGTACACTCCCAATGAGTACCAAGAACACCAAAAATATTCATGTTTAACTTGTCTTGAGTATAACCAAAACTCCTATTGCATAACCAATAATCAATAGGTACATAACTAAAATTTATAACAATCAAATGATACTTCCAAAGTGTTGGTATGGAGGTTTTTACATAAATGAAAACTAATTCCATCAACAACTCAATAAGTATAACGATCTCCCCCTTTGGCATTGATGGAAAAATAAAAACTCTATAACAAAAGATCTCCCCCTGAGTAAATGCAACATGTACCTCCTTTTCTCCCCTTTTTTTCCACAATGGAAAAGGGCCAAAAAAGTAATACATTGGTCTTCATGGTAAACACCTTTTTATACCTCTCCTTCATAATAGGAAACTCCTTCCAATCATAAATATTTCTTCCATTCGAGCACACAAATTTGCAAAATATACCAGCCTGTCGAATGACTTCATCCAATCCAAGGTCTAAAGCCTCTATACGAAATCCTTTGCATCATTTAGGATGCTAGAAGAAATCCCCAACTGAACCTCAATTATGTCTCTTACTAGCCAAAAGGTTTTTATTAAATCTTCTCTCTATCTCTGCAACAGTAACCACTCTATTTGAAGTTCACCAACTATGATGCTCTATTTTCCACCTTGATCCTTGAAAACATCATATGTCTTTCCAAGATCATTAAATTCATTCTCAATCACTTCACTATGTCCTCTAAAATTATCTACCATGGTAGGCCACCGAAGACAATACCTATAAATAATTTCAATCTCCTTCACACATTTCTTTATTTCACTGATAACACCAAAGAGTCTCTATTTTGTATTGTCACACTCCTTTACTATTGATTTCTCCTCCATCGGGTAATATAATCTAAGTTGCAACAAATAAATCTCAACATTCATGATTAACTCTACTAGTAACATACTAGACATAGAGGAAAAAATATTCTTTCTACTGATCATATGATCAATCAGTAAATTTGTCACCATCTTCTTGTCCTAAGAATATTCGGTACGTAAACCAAGAAGCTTTCCATACTCATAATTTTCCAACATGGTTCTCACCGTACTTGAATCAATGCAAATAGATTTTTCTAGAGAGGGCACAAAACTCTCCATATTTTATTTCTCCTTTTCAACTTCCAATCTATCTGCAATATTTTCTCCATCTTTTGAAATTGTAACTATTTATTTTCCTTTCTCATCAGTCTTCAACTTCTTCGATTCAGGAGATGAACTATTGCCAACTTATTTTAGATACTTTTGACCAGAGGAGGAACCCTCCTCATAGTGACTTACATACATAGTACCAAAATAAATAACCTAGAACAAATATTCATTTGTAATGTATGAAATTATGCCTTACATGCATTCACACTATCCTCAAAGAAGTTTAGATATCTGCAAATCTTCTTATCAAAAGGAATGTCAGTCCTCCATTCAAAGTTTTCATTGCTCGACAAAGATTCCATAAACTAGAACACCAAACACATAAAAAATGAACCAAATTTAAATGCATATCCGTCCTCAACTGTCATTTTCAAATTCTCAAGGAAGTTTTCTAGCAACATTTTAAACAAATATATTTGTACATTTTATTTCACTATCTTGCATGTAATGTACATTGCTAATGTATAAGTCAAACTCTCATGATTCTAAATATAAATTTTGTAGGAAGAACCATAAGAAACATACCTTATAATTGGATCTTCAATGGTGTCTATAAGGAATGCGTGCTGATCATGACTAATTTCCATAAGATCTTCTACCTCCTCATAACTAATAGACTTCTTCTCAGGTAATTAGCCAATGTTGTACAGGCTGGTAATTTCCTCAATTACTTCCTTCATCATATTGTAAGGTCTGTCCAATACCAAAGTTCCTCCTTGAAATTGACTCAACACAAAATGTATGAATACTCTATCATTGCACCACATAAATTCACCCCAAATTTCGATCCCTAGATTTTTTTTTTCAACATTCCATCCTCTGGCAATCCAAACTCCAATTATTTTATTCGCTCCTCATTAAACTCCTTCAATTCAATCTCTTTCTTCACCTTTATTTTTGTATCGACACGAGCAACTAATTTTGGTGCTATAATTCTTCTTTGTTTTTCTCTCACTCAAGAACTCTACATATTTCCAAAATAAAATCCTATAGTACCAAGTGATGGGAAAAGTCTGCCTTTTAAAGAGCCCAAAATATGCATAATTGTGAATCCTACTTGAATTGATTATTACTGATGCAACCAATGTAATTCACACATCAATCACTTGAAACCATCTTGTCATCATTAATTCCACTTCACATACGCCGACAACAACTTAGTTGCAACCAAAACTTCTCTAGAATAGGGGAGGTGTAAGATTTAAATTGTTTGCGACTCCCCTTGAGCCACAAATCTCAAAAAAATGTTAGTAGGACTAGTATCAGGATCTGGTACCACTGAAACATATACACCATTAGAATTATTTATTCATGTTAGGCCAAAAGGAAGAAAACACAATTGAGAGGGGGAGGGGGTGAACCAGTTGTACACACCTAATAACTTTAGTTCCACTTTGTCCAAATAGATGTTAAAGATAAATAGTAAATGCAAGATCCACAACAAATAACACAAAACACCAAGATTTGTTCTTGAGGAAAGCCGATTAAGGGAAAACCCTGGTGGGAATCAAACCCACAAGATTAATGTACTCTATTAAAAGTACTACCCAGTTAAAAGAAAAATAGAGAACAAAGGATGCACAAAATACCACAAGCTTACAACCCAATATGTAGGTACACTACCCAAAGCTCACTACCCATAATACAATCATATATCTAGCCCTCATTCGGGTTCACTGATCTATCTTCAATTAAAATAGGATGGACATACATTGCATTACCATTGACCTGACAAACAACATATCTAATGCCAATACAATTCCAATGAGGTAAAAAATCATCCTTAAATGCAGAACAAAAGTACCAACAATTCTCCTTATAATAGCACACTACCACATATCTCTCCTCTCAACAATTACAAAATGATCTCTCATTTATACCGATTACAAAGAATAATCAACCACTAGGTTGGCTAGACCTATTACAATAAAATATGTAAATAATAAGTTCAATCTCCAAAGTGATCCAAGTCAAGTTGGCTAAGACTTAGATAGGACCCAGATCTCCAATCATGAATGTAATAGCGTATCACAAAAACAACATCAAGAATCACAACACATTACTACATCAAGTTGGCTAAGACCTAAATAAAGAAACACCAACACGCTACCCAAAACAACAAATCTAATCACCTTGAACAATGCAATCCAAGAACATGATCATTACACAATCCAAGAACACCAAAAAGCACTATGAATACCATCCATAATGAAATCCAAAATCATCTTCATCTCTGATCAACAAGAACATGATCCAAATACTCAACCTCTGTAGAAAGGAACAATGTAACAAAAACAAACAACAACCCAATCAAACCTCACTAAAACTGTCATCCAAACTTTTGTGAACCTTTGTAGACAAACTAAAAACACTATGGAACAAAACCTTACAATCAAAACTCAAGATCTTCAATGTAGCACTTGAAAAAATGAATTTTTTCACTGAACACACTGTTTGAAACAATAACCAGTATGTTGACATCAATGACAAAAAATTAAGATCAGCACACCCAAAAAAAAACTTTGACATGCTTAACAATATTCTGACAATTTCCCCCTTTGGCATTGATGGAAACATGCAAAGTGAAAAATTGATCAATGCACAAAGTCAATAATATATCCAACTGATCACTCTGATTATCCAATATCAACACAATCTCTCCCAAGCATAATACCTTCTCTAACTTCTATTCTTCACATATAATCTAACACAAGGAGGGTATGCAGTACGGCCAAAGGCATTCCCAAATACCAAACCAGCTTTCAAATATACAATGCGGAAGAAATAACACATGAAGGAGAGAAGAAACAAGAGAGAAATTTCATTAATTTATCAAACTCATTACATGCTGGGCTATAAGGCCTTCCTAATTATGACCATATACATTCAAATGAATTATAGAATGATCCTCATACATGCAAGGTCACAAACCTTCAATCTTCTATCTCTAGGATTGCTATCTACTGCTATTGACTTTCCTCCTAAATAAAGAACAAAGAACCAAATATATAAAAGAGTCCACCAAAGAGGTCAACACTCAAATCCCTAAGTGAGACCCAAATTTAGGTCCACACAGATCCCAATGAGAGGCCCCACATTAATTATGCCACATAAATTAAATGTAGAAGTCAGCTAGATCAGGATAAACAACTCAGGAAGAGCATCACTGAGCAACAACAACCACTCGGTAAGACGATACCCGAGTAACAGGAATGACTCGGTGAGAAAGTAACCAAGCAAGATAAAACCAACTCCATGAAATCATATCTGAGTAAAAAAAACCAACACACCTCGAGACCTGTCAATAAAGAAAGAAAGAAAGAGTACCTGAGTAACAGGGTAATTGAGCACTTCACCAAGAAGCCTCTAAACAAGCTAAAGAACAAAAGAAAACATATTCTTGGTTGAGAAGGATTGACAAGGACCCAAGATGCTCCTGCATCAGACACCCGGGGTTAAAATAAATGATTCCCTGAATCATGTATCAGGTCCAACCTAAAATGAAGCTAACTTAGATTGAAAAATCCAAGATGAGTCCTCAATCGGCCTGTTCTTCCATTTTATCAGATACTCCATGTATTCCTTTTCTCGTGTACTTCTGCCAACTCTTTGTTTCAAAATCTTCTCAACTTCCTCTATCTACTTCTTAGGATAATCACTTGGTACTGTCACTTCTTCATCGGGTTCATGATATTTATACAAGTCTAAAATATTGAATATAGGTGATATATCCATGTCATCAGGTAATTCCACGTCATAAGCATTTCCACTATCAAATCTTCTTAGCATTTTGCAAGAACCAAATTTCTTCATCTTCAATTTTTTATATATTCCAATAGGAAATATTCCTTTCTTCAAATTAACCATTACTGCATCACCAACTTAAAAAGTCTTATGTCTCCTTGATCTATCTGCACTATCTTTGTATTTCTGATTACTTTTCTCCAGCTTCTATTTTACATCTTCATGCAATGCCTTCATAAACTCAGAAATTTTTTATTCTTCAGCACTCTTTTTCTCTTCTCCAACAATATCTCTCAAGTTTGATATGTCTCTTGGTTGTGTTCCATGAACAATATCAAAAGGTGTCCTTCCAGTACTTCTGTTTACTGAACTATTGTATGCAAACTCTGCTTGTGCCAACATCAAATCCAAATTACCCGGTGTGTCTCCAACTAAACATCTTAATAAGTTACCCAAAATTTGGTTTACAACCTCTATTTGTCCATTAGTATGTGGATGAAATGTATAACTATACTTCAACTCGGTGTCTAATTTCTTCCAAAGTATTTTCCAAAAATAGCTGACAAACTTATTGTCTTGGTAAGAGATAATACTCTCCGACAATCCATGAAATCTAACAATCTCCTTAAATAAACGGTCTTCTATGTGTACTGAATCTGATGTTTTTCTACATGGTATGAAATGTTTCATCTTTGAAAATCTATCCACAACAACAAATACAGAATCATTACCTCTTGTTGTCCTCGATAAGCCAAGAACAAAATCCATGCTGATATCACTCCAAGGTTTCTCAGGAACAATAATTGGTGTATATAAACAAGTATTCTGAATCACTCCTTTTGCAACTTGACAAACTCCACAAATTTTCATAAATTTATGAACATCCTTATGCAACTGAGGCCAAAGATATCTTTCCTTAACAAAACTCAATGTTTTATCAATACCAGAATGTCCAGCCAAACCACTACTATGTTTCTCCTTTATCAAATTAGTTCTCATTGATCCCCTCGGTATGCATAACTGAATACCTTTGAACAACATATCTTCCTAAATGAAATAATATTCATACTTACTTGATTGATTTGGAATAGGTTCTCTGCACACTCTCCACTGCTTAGAAAAATTAGGATCATTTTCATACAAATTCTTCATATCATCAAAACCAAGAACTTCAATTCTCATTTCAGCCAACAAAGATCTTCTTCTACTCAATGCATCAACAAATCAATTAGAAACTCCACTCTTATGCTTAATCACAAATGTGAAAATCTATAAATACTCTACCCATTTCACATGTCTCTGATTCTGACTATCCAAATATTGTAAAGCCTTATGATCAGTATAAAACACAAATTCATTTGACATCAAATAATGTCTCCATTTCTTCATAGCTTGAACAATAGCATATAATTCTTGATCATAGAAAAAATATTTCCTTTTTGCATCATTCAACTTTTCACTAAAGAAAGCAGCAGGTTTACCTTCTTGAGTCAACACTGCTCCAATTGCACTTCCACTTGCATCACATTCAACTTGAAATACCTTATTAAAATTAGGTAAGGCTAACACAGGCAATTCAGAAACCTTTTTCTTCAAAGTCTCAAAACTCTTATCAACTCCATGTGTCCATTTGAATTCTCTTTTGTCTCCTCTCATTGTCTCACTCATAGCATTACAAATAGAACTAAAATTTTTGATAAACTTTCTGTAAAAAATTTCCAATCCATGAAATGATCTTACCTCACCAACATTCTTAGGTGTAGGCCAACTAAGTATAGCTTCAACCTTCTCAAGATCCATCTTCAAACCATCAGCTAAAATAAAAAAACCTCGATACACAAGTTCTCCTTTCATGAAGGAACACTTTTCAAATTTATCAACAACTTTTCCTCTTTCAATCTATGCAATAATTGTCTTATATGAATAAAGTGTTCTTCTCTAGTCTTACTGAATATCAGAATATCATCCAAGTATACAATCACACATTTATTCAAGGATTTCTTCAAAACTTCATTCATTAACCTCATAAATGTACTTGGTGCATTAGTTAAACCAAAAGGCATAACCAACCACTCATACAAACCTTCTTTTGTCTTGAAAGAAGTCTTCCATTCATCACCTTCTCTGATTTTGATATGATGATATCCACTTTTCAAATCAATTTTAGTAAAATACCTTGCTCCACTCAAATAATCCATTATATCATCCATTCTCAGTATAGGAAACATATACTTTACTATGATCTTAATTATTTCTCTTGAATCAGTGCACATTCGCCATTCTCCAATCTTTTTAGGTGCCAATATAGTTGGTCTTGCACATGGACTCAAACTTTCTCTGATCAAACTCTTGTTCAACAACTCATGAACTTGTTGGTTAAGCTCTTCATTCTCAGTCAGTATTAACCAATGTGGTTTCTTGTTTGGTAAACTATCTAGGAATTAGATCCATATAATGATTGATATCTCTCATCGGTGGCAAACCACCAGGTACATTATCTAAAATTATCTCCTTGTACTCAATAAGTAACTTCTCAACTTTTGCAAGAATTTCATCTTTTGTATTCTTACTCAGTTTGTTAGGAATCAAAGCATAAAAATTATCACCTCTTTTCAAATCCTTAAAAAACTATCTACCTTCCATCAAAAAAACTTTCACAGATGTATAAATCTCACCAATAGATTCTTCAACCAAAGGTAACATATTTTTTTTCTTACCATCAACCCAAATAGTATATCTATTCACTCTTCCATCATGTATAGCATGTCTATCATATTGCCAAGGTCTACCCAACAAAATATGACAATAATCCATTGGCATAATATTACACAAAACCTTATCATAGTACTTTCCAATTTTCAGATTCACAAAACATTGTTCACTCACCATTAATGTATGCTCATCCTTGATCCATGAAATCTAATAGGACTTCAGATGCTTCTGTTAGTAATAACTGAGGGGGGGGGGGGGGGAATCAGTGGCCNTTAGTAATAACTGAGGGGGGGGGGGGGTGAATCAGTGGCCTAAAAAATATTCCAATTAATAAACCTAAAAAATTAGTACCACAATATTAAGCCTCTAGTTATCTTGAATCCTATAAGATGAATGCCTCCAAATATACTTATCAAATTACTACTGCTCGGAATGCTTTGTTAAACCTTATTCTGTGTATTTATCAAATAGCAGTCTGTTAATTTGCTAAAAGATAGTAAATTATCAATAGTATACCGATCAATCTAGATTAGCTATGTGTAATGCAAAACACTAAATTAATGACTCATAAACACAATGACACATGGATTTTTAACGTGGAAACCCTGTTAAGGGAAAAACCACTTGGGACCGGTAGCCCAAAATTTTTACTCTTCTAAAGTGAGCTCAGTGAAGAGCCAACCCTGTTAAAGGTTACAAACACATTGTTAGGTGTGACCTTGTTAGAGGATTTAAAAGATTAGTTTGTCACTTGATATCAGGCATCTCTATGCTATCTTCCTTGATCAAACACTCACTTGGCTTCTCAATAGGTATCTGGCATCTCATGCTATCTTCATGATCAATCTTTTTGATACTCCATGGGATGTATCTCAATATAGAAAGGATTTTTAAATCCTGCTTGGTTAAGAGAATTTCTGAATCAGTGGTTAAATTGAAACAATATGATCTATTCACATATATAACTTATACTTTCATATTTTCAGATCTATTGTAAGATCATAAAATAATCTAATCAATATGTCCTTTTAATACCTTTGATCCACTATTGTTATGCTCGGTGATGCTATTCTCTATTGCTCGGTGTCCGCAGAATTCTTTAGCTCTTTCCTTAGCTTGATTGATCAGGACTGTATTAAGTTGTTCTTCATCAGTTTCTCTTGAGAATCCTCTTTTTCATTCACTCCCCTTAATTTCTAATGAATTAAGTTGCCTCTTTATAGACATGATATCATTGTTTCTAGGTTCTTGATTTTCTTGATCTTGGCATGATCCACAGTCTTAGCCAATTTGATATAAATAAAAACTCCTATTTTATCTCGTAGAGATCTTCTTTCCAACTGAACAAAACAACTTTAAATCCTTTACTTATCTCTGGCTTGATCTTGTCGATGAAAACAATGATAACTACTAGCTAAGTCTATATTTAGCTCCACTAGCTAGATATTTTTTCATTTCTGAACTCCAGCTGATTTCGGTGTTTAACTCTTTGATAGCTTTGGTCAACATTTTAGTTCACCTCGAGATTCTTCACCGATTTATACTATGATTCTGGTTGTCAGTTATTCTTGTGATTCTACTCGTCGATAATGATCGTCGGTTTCTTTGCTCGGGCATCAGTATGACTTGACTTTCAGTTATCTTTGTCTGTTGGGTTCCACTACCCGTCAGTTTTTATAGTCACTTAGTGAATGCTTGTCTTTTACGCATTATTGAAAGCATAATCTTTCTCTCTCTGATTCTCTAAAGTCTTTGACACTTTGATTATAACCATTTAGATTATATCAAGTTGACATCAATGACAATACAATCCATTAATTGATTTAATGTCTTGAATTATCTTTCTGCATATCGGTGATCAACTTAATATTTTCAAACATTCAATCAGTTACATGTCATTAATCTCTCCCTTTAGCATTCATGGAAACATACTACATTATCATATTATACTATTACTAATACAATATGAAATATAACAGTTTCATCAGTCTTTCCTATTGTAACTATTACAAATGGCTTGTTCTCAGTAAGCTCAAAATAGCTTTGATTTATTTCTTATAGAGTGGATTTATTCAATCTTCAATCCCTTCATTGGATAGATGTAACATCTTCTATCTTTGTTCTAATGTGTGCTCTACCTTGATTGTTCCTCTTCTTGATAATCTCTGTTTTGTTTGACAACAAATCTCTATCTTTGTATGAACCCTCTCCCTTTGTTTCTTCTCTCCCTTAGATGGATAGTTCATATGTAATTAGTCTCTCTCCCTTATAATATTGATCAACTCTTCCTTTGATTCTCTCAGAACTTCTCTTCGTGGATAATGATAATGATATAATATCTTGCTTTGACAACAATGCCAAACAAACTTCTATATCATCTTTTATCCCTTTATATAATATACTCCTTGAATTTCCCTATCCATCAACAATAAAATGTCTCTTGTGTTCGGTGTAGATTTGTACCTTTCTATGTACAGATGTATCTTTTGTTGTTCATCTTAGTTGTGCATCAACGTGAATGATCTTCTGATTGTGTGTAGGCTGATGCAACCTCTTAGCCAACTTACTGACTGATAAACAAGGGTTGGACCCCTAGTCTCTGTCTCAAGTACTCAAATGTATCCTTTGGTAATGGCTTGGTGACTATATCAGCTAATTTCTCATGTTATACACTAAATTTTCACCCTAGGTCAAGTTCTCATAGTCTTGATAATCTAGTATAACATGGGAATCATTTCTAGGTGTGGGACCTATGCTAAATGAAATGAGACCTCCAAGTTCTAGGCTGGTTCCTCTTGGATAATCACCCAAATTTGATTCTTATGCATGAAAGTAAAATCTTGAAGGAAAAGGGATAGAAGGAGATGCTAAAAGGGAAATGATTGAATAAGAAAACTATCCTACTAGGTGATGCACTGAAGGTAACTTGAATCATAACACATTAACTAATCTCAACATGAAACCTTGGATCTAATAGAACACAACTTTCTAGATAGGCTTGCATAAGTATTTCATAGAGAGGTCTGAGATAAATAGAGGCTATTTAGGGAAAGAAGTAATTTCACAAACAATAGCATATTCACTATGAGCTAGACACAAACTATGCCCTGCAAACAAACATCCACTTTTGCAACTAGGCATAGGAATGAGACAAGATGACAGGGGACTAAAGAATATGCACAAACTCACCTAAATCAAATCACCCATAGTAGTACACAATATTGAAGAAAGAAAGAGGGCTCAAGATCTCTAATATTTTTCTAAAAATATTTCAATATATTCTAATTCACTAAGAGAAATTCAGACAAGAAAGACTAGGGACAAAGAAAATGTCACAAAAAGCCTTTGCAATATCTGAATATCAATGAAAGATTACAGACTGTAAAAGCTAGAGGGTAGGAAAAATTCCATGGATAACTTCTAAGCAAGAAAAAATCTGAGCTCTAAAAGCTCTAAAAACTAATATATATACTCCATAACACGCAGGCTTGGAGTCAATCTGATTAGATTCGGGTTACAATTGATTTGCAATAGAATAATTGGAAAACCCTAATACTGTCAAGTCTGCTCATAAATGCATCATAAAAATATCTTTAATCAATCTGATATATCTCTGAAATTCTTTCCAATCACCATAACTCTGCCTCTATGAAGTCGGTCGCTCCATCTACTTCTTTGCAAGTTGGTTCTATTATAACTCTTCAAATCATATATTTGAATTTTTAAATGTTTGAAAGATAACAGTCACAGCTACTGTGAGATATTTCATCCACAACCTAGGTTCAAAATTGATTTCACTTTAAACCATAGATCTTTTCTCTGATCCGTTGCCTTTACCTGGCTTCACTGTATATACACGTGGCAGCCTGGAATTATGCCTTGAACAATAGATTTAAATCATTTTGTAATCAATCCATTACACAAACCATTGGATCAGACAGGAACTGATTGATCATTACCCTTTAGACTTTGACTTTACACCAAAACTCAACCTTGACCTGCCTTTAACTCAGGTACACCAAATCTCTCATATCACTGAGTCACTAAAACATTTACTTTAACCCTAAGTTTCTCATGATACTACGTGACCACCACATCTTCTTGGAACACATGGCACCATGATGCATTGCCTCATAGGTTAAAAAGACTGCATTTGGGCATCAAGCCTTTACGCCAGTCGTCAGATCTTCACAAATTTGCACAAAGGTTACCTCATGTTGACTTCAAACCCTAACTTAGCTCTGAGTCAACCTTTGACCATGGTGAACTGAAATCCTTTTGTCTCTAAGTCGCCAAACTTTATCCTTAACTCTGGGTTTATCAAGATATCATGCAACTAACCTTAGTCTCTGAGTTGCTGCACTTTTTAGTTAACCCTGAGTTTGTCATGAGACTACGTGACCACCATAGGATCAGAATACGATCCAATGACCAGTGAAAAGTCAGGAGAACTAGACAACATGTTCCTTTTCTTTAGGAGACAATGTGACTAAGAGCAGTCTCGTGATCACTGGGTGATATGGAATATTCCTTTTACTTCACGCGACCAAGTGACTAAGTGTCTTAACATTTGCACACATGCTCTTGGATTCACTTAAGTCACATGAAAAGGTAATGAAGAAATAGAAAGGGCCAAGGAACAACTTAGGGTCTATCAAATACATAGGTTTTTTTAACACTTAGGTTGTTTGCATGAATTAAGGGTAAACTAGAGAGCTAAAAACATAAAAAAGGACACAACCAAGACCAGAAAATTTAGAGATTCTTCTCAGGCTGGGCTCTACCCTTGTGGGAGCCTCATTTTACTCCACCTATAGCCAATTTTACTAGATGAAGAAAATTTGGGTAACAATTCCTTTGATTGAACATATTCTAGTATCACCTCCTTTGCTTGCACTTGTTCTCTGAGATAGTAATATTTGATAGAAATATGCTTAGTCTTATCATGCATGACTGGATTCTTAGAAATGTTAATTGCACTGGTATTATAACAATAAACAATTACTGGTTCAAGAATCTTTATATTCATACCATTCAGTAACTGTTTGATCCAAGAAATATTGGAGCAATTTGCAGTAGCAACCACATACTCTTCTTCTACAATAGACTGAGAGATGCATCCTTGCTTTTTGCTGATCCATGTGACAAGTTTGTCACCCATGAAGAATATTCCTTTAGTTGTGCTCTTTTGGTCATTAATTTTTCCATCCCAATCAACATCTATATAGACTTGTAGCTCAAATTTTCCTTCTCTTTTGTACCATAAGCCATAGTCCTCAGTGTTCTTCAAATATCTCAAAATTCTCTTGACAGCAGTCATATGTGATTCTTTGGGATTAGTAGAGAATCTTACAATTATTCCAACTGCATGTGTTATATCTGGTCTAGTATGAACAACATACATTAGTTTTCCAATCATTGATCTATACAAGATCTGATTTACCTCATTTGATTTGTCTTCTTTTGTCAGCTTACATCTGGTAGCCATAAGTGTTCCAACTGGTTTGAAATCTTCCATTTTAAATATTTTCAGCACTTCTTTGATGTATTTGGACTGAGTGATATATATGCCTGCATCTTGTTGAAGAATCTGTAGACTAAGAAATAATTTGATCTCTCCAAACATAGACATTTCAAACTCTTTTCTCATTTCACTAGCAAAGGATTTGCATAACATTTAATTTCCCCCAAAAATGATATCATCAACAAAAATTTCAGCAATTCGAATATTACCATCAATATCTTCTTTAAGTATAGATGTCTATTTTCACTTGTTCTAACAAATTTAATGCTAATGAGATATGAGTGAAGTCTTTCATACCAGGATCTTGATGCTTGTTTCAATCCATACAAGGATTTATGTAGTCTACATACCATGTTTCTCTTGTCTGGATCAACAAACCCTTCTGGTTGTTCAATGTATACCTCTTCTTCTAGTATTCCATTTAGGAATGCAAATTTGACATCCATCTGGTATACCTTGAATCCTTTGAATGCAGCATAATCAAGTAAGATTCTAACTCCTTCTAGTCTAGCAATAGGTGCAAAGGTTTCTCCATAATCAATACCTTCTTCTTGTGCATACCCCTTACATACTAGTCTTTCTTTGTTTCCTGTGACTTCTCCATTCTCATTCAGCTTGTTTCTGAATATCCATTTGGTACTGGTGACATTATTGTCATATGGTCTCAGTACTAGTGTCCATGTATTGTTCTTCTCAATCTGTTCTATTTCTTCATTCATAGGACTGACCCATTGTTCATTCTCAAGTGCAGTGTTAACAGATTTAGGCTCAAAATCACAAAGTAAACATCTAGTGTTTCATGACTTACTTCTTGTTCTTTTTCCATCCTTCTTGTCTACTATGATTTTATTCTATAGATGATTTATTCTAACATACTTGGCAAGTTTTGGTTCAACTCTATGCTCATCATTCTGATCATCTTCTTGATCTTCATTCTGATCTCCATTTCTTCGAACATTATCTTGAGGATTTTCCTAATTTTTGGTATTAGCAGCCTGATGCTCAGGTGCAATGTTCTGTTGCTCGAGAGTGATAGACTGTTTCTCAGGTAGAGTGTCAGGTTCTATATAAACAAACCTATTGTAGTCCTCTGACTCTTTTCTTCTTTCCTTATCATTCTTTTCTGCAAATTCATCTATTTTCACATTTGCACTTTCAATGATTTTTTTAGATGACTTGTTAAGACATTTATAATCCTTGCTTTTGGTTGAGTACCCTAGAAAGATACCTTCTTCAATTTTGGAGTCAAGTTTTCCATTTCTATCATCCTTCAAAATATAACATTGACTACCAAAGATTCTGAAGTAACTTACATTGGGTGTATGACCATACCAAAGCTCATAGGGTGTCTTCTTTTTGTCCTTCTTCAATTGTACTCTATTTAATGTGTAGACAATAGTACTGATAGCTTCCATCCAGAAACTTTGAGTGATGATTTTCTCAATCATCAATGTTCTTGTACAGTCAACAATTGATCTATTTCTCCTCTCAGCAATTCCATTTTTCTATGGTGTTCTTGGTGTAGAAACCTATCTTTTAATTCCATGCTCATTGCAATAGTTAGTGAATTCAACTGAAATAAATTCCCCTCCTTTATTTGACCTTAAGCATTTTAAATTTTTTTCACTTTGTTTTTCTACCATAGCCTTATACCATTTAAACATCTTGAATGCTTTAGATTTATCTTTTAAGAACATAACTGTCATCATTCTAGAATAATCATCAACAAAGAGAATAAAATACCTGTCTCCATAGTAACTCTTTGTCCCATTGGTCCACATAGATCAGTATGGACTAATTCTAGAATTGCATTAGATGTATGGGTTTTACTCTTGAAACTAGACTTTGTCAACTTATCTTTTTGACAATTTTTGCACATGATATGCTCGGGCTTATTCATGCTCGGTAAGCCTGTGACATTCCTTTTATTGCTTATCTTTATTATGTTGTCAAAATTCACATGTCACAATATTTTGTGCCACAACCATATGTCTTCGTTTCTAGCCATTAAACAAGTGGTGTTAGTTTCATCAAGATAGAAAAGGTTACCTTTTGTCTGCTCACCAGTTCCAATCAACCTTCTTGATTCATTGAATATATTTGCCTTTTTATTCTCAAATGCTACTCTGTTACCTATGTTGTTTAGTAGTGAAACACTTAACAGATTATAATTCAATCCTTTTACACAGTAAGCATTTTCACATTTGATTAGGTTATTCAACATTATAGTCCCTTTACCTTCAACTAGACAAGGTGTGTCATTTCCCATTCTTACTGAACCACCATTATAGTATTCAAAATTATTAAAATTTTATTTATCACCGGTCATGTGGTGAGTGCAACCACTATCTATGATCTAGACATCATTCTTACTAACTTTAGATATGAGTGTAGTTTCTATATACCTTTCTTCTTCTTCATCTGAATCATCCTTCATGGCTACAAATACCATCTCAATGTCTTCTTCTGATTCAGTGTCAGTGTCATCATCTCTATTCTCAGCTAAGTAACATGATTTATTCCCTTTGTCCTTGTAGTCTTAGGTATCTCTTTTTTTAGATTTTCAGTTGCTTCGGTAATCTCTGTTATCACCTCTATCAAACTTCTTCTCATATGATCTGTCATCTTTTCTTCTGTTTGGACATGTTGTAGAAAAGTGTCCAACCTCTTTACAATTGAAACATACAAGTGGTAATTTACCTTTGTATCTACCTTTGCCTCTCTGCAATCTTCTTTCCATTAGTGTTTCAATCTCATCAAGTCCTTGATCCTCATTATCACTTTCACTATGATTTCTAATAGCATGTCTATGACTTGAATTGCTTATTTTCAAAGAATATTTGAATGCAAATTCTATAGATGGTAGGACACTATTATCAAAGTTATTCATCTCAAATGAAATCAATCTACCAATCAGACTATCTAGAGTAACTGTATTGTTTGCATCTTCTCTCATTTCTTGAATAAAAGAAACTCTAATAGCATATACAGGGAGTAAGGTTCTTAAGATTTTACTTATCAATGTCTCCTCTTCAAGTACATCTCCAACTCCTTGGATAGCATTTACTACCTCTTTGATTCTGCAGCTATACTGAGTGATATTTTCTCCTTATTTCATCCTTAGGTCATCAAACCTTCCTCTTAGGCTTTCTATCTTAGCTCTTAGTACATTGGCATCTCCTCCATGTACCAGATTCAACTTATCCCATATTTTCTTTGCAGAGGTGCAAGTTTTGACATCTTGAAACTCAGCATCAGAGAGTGATGAGGAAAGTTCTATCATCATACAATTATACTCATACTTTAATCTTAATTTCTCAAGAGTGTGAGGTCCTGTAGGAAACACATATTCAATATCTAAGTATTGAACAATATCATTTCCAATACCTGATAGGTGGAGTCTTATTCTGCTTTTCCATGATGAAAAGTTTTCTTTATTCAACTTGGGCACATCTCGTTTGTTCATCTTATGATCTTTTTCTTGAGCTATTAAACTCCCTTTCTAAGCACACAGGCTCTGATACCAATTGTTAGTAATAACTGAGAGGGGGGGTGAATTAGTGGCCTAAAAAATATTCCAATTAATCAACCCAAAAACTTAGTACCACAATATTAAGCCTCTAGTTATCTTTAGTCCTATAAGATGAATGCCTCCAAATATACTTATCAAATTACTGTTACTTGGAATGCTTTGTTAAACCTTATTCTATGTGTTTACCGAGTAGCAGTCTGTTAATTTACCGAAAGACAGTAAATTACCTAGAGTATACTGATTAATCCAGATTAGCTACGTGTAATGAAAAACACTAAAGTAATGACTCATAAACATAATGACACATGAATTTTTAATGTGGAAACCTTGTTAAGGGAAAAACCACTTGGGACCGGTAACCCAAATTTTTCACTCTTCTGAAGTGAGCTCAGTGAAGAGCCAACCCTGTTAAAGGTTACAAAAACATTGTTATGTGTGACCTTGTTAGAGAATTTAAAATATTATTTTTTCACTTGATATCGAGCATCTCCATGCTACCTTCCTTGATGAAACACTCACTTGGACTATCAATAGGTATCTTGCATCTCATGCTATCTTCATGATCAAACTTTTTGATACTCCTTGGGATGTATCTCAATATAGAAAGGATTTTCAAATCCTTCTCAGTTAAGAGACTTTTTGAATTAATGGTTAAACTGAAATAGTATGATTTGTTCACATATACAACTTATACTTTTAGATTTTCAGATCTATTGTAAGCTCATAAAATAATATGATCAATATGTCCTTTTAATACCTTTGCTCCACTATTGTGTTGCTCGGTGATGCTATGCTCTATTACTCGTTGTCTGCAGAATTCTTTAGCTCTTTCCTCAACTTGATTGATCAGGACTATATGAATTTGTTTTTCATCATTTTCTCTCCAGTATCCTCTTTTAATTCACTCCCCTTAATTCATAATGAATTAAGTTGTCTCTTTATAGACATGATATCACCGTTTCTAGGTTCTTCACTTTCTTGATCTTGGCGTGATCCACAATCTTAGCCAATTTTATTTAAAGAAAAAATCCTATTTTATCTCATAGAGATCTTCTTTCCAACTAGAAAAAAGAACTTTAAATCCTTTACTTATCTATGGCTTTATCTTGTCAATGAAAACAATGATAACTACCAGTTGAGTCTATATTTAGCTCTGCCAGCTAGATTTTTTTCATTTTTAAAATCTAGTTGATTTCGGTGTTTAACTTTTTGATAGCTTTGGTCAACACTTCAGTTCACCTCAGGCTTCTCTGTCAGTTTACACTATGATTCTGGTTGTCTTTTATGCTTGTGATTCTACTTGTCAGTAATGATCGCCGGTTTCTTTGCTTGGGCATCACTGTGACTTGACTTTTAGTTATCTCTGTCCGTTAGGTTCCACTAGCCATCGGTGTTTGTAGTAACTTAGTGAATGCTTGTCTTTTATGCATTACTGAAAGCATAATATTTCTCTCTCTGAATCTCTAAATTCTTTGACACTTTGATTATAACCATTTAGATTATATCAAGTTGACATCAATGACAATACAATCTATTAATTGATTTAATGTCTTGCATTATCTTTCTGCATTTCGGTGATCAAATTAACATATTCAAACATTCAATCAGTTACATGTCATCAACTTCATCCTTTCCAACTGTAACTTTGTTACCATTTCATCAGATGCTATATTCTTTGAGCTTCCACTATCAACAATCACCTTCTAAACTTTGTCTTTAACTCTACATCTGGTCTTGAACAAACTTTTCCTGACAGGATCTTGCTTATCTTTCTCAGTCCATAGTATCCTTCTGATCATGATATTTCCTTCCTTCTCTGGTTCATTTGGTGACTCCTCTTACACCAAATCATTTCTTCTACTACCATCTTTCTTTAATGCATGTGTACACTCAATAGATTGATGCCCTTCTTCACCACAGTTGTAACAAGTTCCTTGGAACCCTCTTCTTCTATAACCACCTCGGGAGTAATTTCCTCTTCCTCGGTATGAACTTCCACCTTTCCATTCAGTCTTTCCTTTATCTTGAGACGTGTCTGAAATTGACTTGTCTGGTTAAAATCTACTATTTTCACCATGAGATCTACCTCTTCCTCTAGGGAATCTACCACCTCTACCTCTTTTTCTTTGTTCATATCTCTTGTTCAATTTCTCCTCACCTTTTAGGGAAAATTGATATGCCTCTTCAATGACTTCCATCTTGACCAATCTGATCTCATCTTGTATGGAACTTTTCAATCCATTCAAATATCTTTCTATTCTTTCCACTTCATCTTCAACATGTGTAGATCTGATGTCTAATCTGTAGAATTCTTTAGTAAGTCTTTTCCCGAGCTATCTTTTTGCTTCAAACTTTGCATTCACTGAATTAGGTTAGTTTGGTAATCACAAGGTACAAACTTGCCTTTTAATTTTTTTATCATCTTATCCCATACCTTGATCTTGTCTTTACATTTCTTCTTTCTATCCAATTGCAGATGCTCCCACCACAAGGACGCGTGACCTTTCAGCTTTGTGCTTGCAATCTTCACTTTCTTCTCCTCGGATACATTTTCATATTCAAAGTACTTTTCCATCTCAGTTATCCAATCTATCAATTCATCATAATCCAATTTTCCACTATACTGAAGACTTATTAGTTATTCATCCTTATTTAATAATTTATTCAATTTGTTTATCATATTTTAAAAATAAATTAAACTTTATAATAATATTTTTTTACAAAAATGTTTAAACTATTATACATTTTTTCTGCTTAATATCTTTTAATATCAATTTTAACCCACTTCTAGTTTGTCATTATAAACTTCATTCCATTGCTAATTTGTCATTTAACTGCAATTACAATTTATTTCATCAGTTTATTGGAAAAAATTAAATCTTTTTAAGTTTTAAAAATTCTTACTATATTCTATTTACTATTTACGTTAAAGTTATTTTTTGTCATGTGTAGCATTATATCTTAAATGTATTTCACTCCATTGGGCTTAATCTCATTAATTTGTGTATTTAATTATTTCTCATCCTCATTATGAATATTCCTCCTTTGTTGATATTTTAGATCAATAAGAGGATATTATCTCTACCTTTCTAAATGTCACTGTACCTTCTTTTGATTCTCCTAGTAGAAATGTCTGTATTGATCAAGATGATCTTCGTAAATTCTCTGAATTGTGTACTAATCCTATGATTGTTGTGGTGGTCAGTTACACTGATGGTAATACTGATGATTATAATAGATTCACTCTTGATTTTTCATATACTGATGGATACATTACAAATTTGTTTTCTGAAAGTGATGATTGCGATCCGGATTACATACCTAATTTATTTGATGATTCAAAATATGATTTTACTTTCCAAAGTGTTACTGATTCGACACTAGGAGATCCCAATGATGGGAGCTCTACTAGTGGTTATTGCCTTATTGCAGGCTCTAGTGTCGATCAAGATCCACCTCTATTTTTTACTGGAAATAAATATTCAAAATGCACAAATGCATCTCAAGAATCTCAATGGTCACTTGAAGATTTGGCCCCCCCACTCCAAGAAACTACAACTTTACATTGTAAAAATCAAAGTGCTAACTCCTTAGCAAAGCATCCTTGTGAGTGTCAAACGATGCACCTGTTACCTGCGACACAACACTTCAATAAGTCATTATGTTAGTGTAAAACAAGGATTACTGAGCATATAAGAACAAAACCCTAACATCGACCTATTGCTCCCTATCTAGGAAGAGTTTGAAAAATGTCATAATCATGCCCTCAGATTATGCACCATTCAGTGAAAATACACTCATAAGAATGAGAGATTTAATTGAAAACTAAGCTAAATGATTAGAAAGCATGTAATTAAGCTATGAAAACTGACATTATAACAATGCGTGGAATTGAAACTAAAATGCTATAGATATCTAAACAACATAATAATGCAATTTAACTCTAAAAATGAGGGCTATTTGCTCTCAAAAATGCCTTCTATTTATAGAAAAAGGGGTTAAAACTGGGTGGTTCAGATGCAAAGCCGAAGAGAGGTCAGGATTCCACTAGAAAAGAGCACATGGATTGTGCTTCTTCAAGTGCATCAAATTGTGACACTTGTCACAATATTATTGAGTTTATAGTAGGGAGGAATGTGACCATTTAAGGAAGAGAGCCAAGAAGACTCTAGAAGATAAGGCTCATAAAGAGGGTGTAAGAGGCATTTATGAGGATGGGTTTGAGTCAAATGCATTAAATGCAAGCATTTAAGAGGCATGAGGAGAGACATGGGC
>MU223776.1:1129154-1150822 GCA_018584345.1 Thuja plicata
ATTCAAAAATAGGAATATTAATTATTTAAGCTTTTTATTGCTTTTGATAATTAATTAGGACTATAGCCATTTTAATTAAATTAATAGGCTAGGGGAATGGGTTTAAAATGCAAGTGATGAGATAGATCAATTCCTTTATAATTAAATACTTTAGCCATTGTTTGAATTTGATAATATTTGATTGGTTGAAATTGATTTGAATTGTATGGCTGAAGTAGTTAATATAAATTAGTGATAAAAATCACCTAGGACATTAAATCTGATTTAATAATAAATTATGCCAAAGTAACATTGTCTTGACATAACAGGGGGTATGATCACACCTAGGGAAAACAGGGTCTACGGTTGGTATAGACCAAATCTAGGTGGTTACAATCCTATGTACAATTCAATCTCCAAGCACATATCACTCCATAATGACTTCAGAAAAGAACATATTGAAGCTACATACGAGTCCCTCCTCTATTGCAAGCGAAATTATCTAGTTGTCAATACCTTAATGAAGACTCTTTCTAAAGAGAGATCTCAAAATCATTGTAAACATCTTGGTTTGATATGTATTTATCTCATCTCCCCAAGTAAATATTAAAGAGGGATTTTATAATTATAATCTTTCCTTGGTATTTTATAAACCAATGTCTTGTCTCATATTTGTAATTCCTTTAATAAGGAAATTAGATATCCCTCCTTATGAGGATTCTCACACATGGCACACACCAAATGTGAATGTGGCACACATAGAGTATGGGAGTTACATGCAAACTCCTCCACTCATCTCTACTTAAGAGATGGTTCTTAAACACTTCTTAGGGTTCTAGGGCGTTCTCACATTGTTCTAAGTTGGTTCTCTCAAGTTGGATTTCTTCTCTCTTCTCTCATTCTCATTCTTGCAATATTGTAATGAGATATTGCTCTCTCTCTCTCTCTCTCTCTCTCTCACTTCTTTCCCCATTCATATTTATGCACAAGGGGTTTTTCTTATTTTTCCCCTTTCAAAAAAATTATCTTGGTGTTGATCTTGAGCTTCTTGGTTCTTTTGGTTAAAGTTCTTGAATCGTCATTCTTTAACTTGGTTTTGGTAAAATTCTTCTTGCAAATCTCTCTTGGATTCTTTCCTGGTTTCCTAATCTCTATTTTTTTTCTTAATATTTCTAACATAAATTGAGGTGTGGATTTCAAAATTGTGAAAGCTCATAGGAATATGTCTTCTTCCTGATCCATAACCAGTGTAGGTATAGCTCCTCCTTGCACTTCCTCCAATTCATCATCACTAACATCTTCAAGATGTCTTCCTTTGCACAGGGTTGTCTCAACAACTTCCAATCTTCTAGCCATCTGTCTTAGCATATCAGCTAGACTTGGATCTGCATTTCCTCTCCCATGAGCCATCTTGAAACCCTCAAAAATTTTAGGTCAGATCAAAATTTGCTACCCCACAACAATATCAACCAAATAGGGTTAGGGATTACAAGAAGGAAATTAGATCTAACCTTCATTCTAATACCACCTAATGCAAGGAGGGTAGGCAGTGGGGCCAAAGGCACTCCCAAATACCAAACCAGCTTGCAAATAAACAATGCAGAAGCAAAATATAGGAAGGAGAGAAAAAACATCAGAGAACTTTCATTAATTTATCAAACTCATTACATGTTGGGCTGTAAGGCCATCCCGGTTATGACCATATACATTCAAATGAATTATAGAATGATCCTCATACATGAGAGGTCACAGACCTTCCTTCAAATGCTAACCTTCAATCTTCTATCTCTAGGATTTCTATCTACTACTACTGACTTTTCTCCTAAATAAAGAACAAAGAACCAAATATATACAAGAGTCCACCAAAGAGGTCAGCACTCAAATCCCTAAGTGAGACCCAGATTTAGGTCCACATAGATCCCAATGAGAGGCCCCACATTAATTATGCCACAAAATTTAAATGCAGAAGTTGACCAGATCAGGATAAACAACTTGGGAAGAGCATCACCGAGAAATAATAACCACTCGGTAAGATGATACCTGAGAAATAAGAACAAATCAGTGAGAACATAACCGAGCAACCTCCAAACAAGCTAAAGAACAAAATAAAACATATTTTTGGTTGAGCAAGATTTCCAAGGACCCAAGATGCTCCTGCATCACAATCTCTCTCCCTTTGACATCAATGGAAAAGGAGCAAAGACATCAACAAGAACTGAGATTACCTCAAAAGGAAAAAATAGGAAAATCTCAGTACCAAACCATAATGTATCATCAGAAAATGGAAGCACTTCCATTTAGGACTGGTTTAGCCCTTTGAGTAAGTGGTTTGGGGTCCTGTCAAATGCTTTGAATGGGTATTTGACTTGGATATGATTTTTCTCTTGTTCTACCCTATTTTCCAGTTCTTTCCTTCCTATTTCTGGTATCCTACTCTAATATTATGAGGTTCTTGACCTCAGGGTCAAGGTCAACCTTCTAGGTCAGGGTTGACCTCGACCCTCACCCAGGGTCTAAATTTCAAATTTCAAATATTTTTGGATGTCGGGGTTTGGAAAGAATTATTTACCGCTTTCGGGTCAGCTGTTTCAGGCTCCAAAGTGGTGACTCTTAAAAAGATATTTAATATAGCTCCACTTTGAGGGATATGAGCCTAATTTGAATTTAATTCTCATATGTCAGCCTCTCTAGAAGTTTGTTCCCTAGACTAGTATATAAGGAAGTTTTCTCCTCTCATTTTCTAAGACAAAGAATCTAAGAAAGGACAAGAAGGATAATCTACACATAATATATATCAAAGCACTCATATATATTCAAGCACTCAAGTATTCAAGATTTAATTCATCAAGGAGATCCATTAGTATCCATTGAAGGATTCAAGCTCTATGAAGCCCTCTTGTTGAAGATTTCTCCATTCATATCCATTCAAGATTCTTCCTATTTAAAGATCCATTCAAGATTGGTGTTGAAGATATAAAGGAAATTGATTTGAGACATCCTAAATCCTACAATTCTACATCCATTTGGTGCATCCATACTTATGGATCCAAGGATTCAAATCCTCCACAAGGAATTCAACATAAGCAAGGTGAATTATTCTATTTACTTTGTTTATTACTGCAATTTCAATTCTATTTCAAGGTTAATTACAAAACTAGGGTTTGACCAAGGAAAAACCCTCCCCCAAAAAAATAAAACCATTTTTCTTGTAGGTACATATACGAAATAGTGAATTAATGAGCAGATTCAGATACCCTTTTTGACAAATTTTCAGGATCCGCAAAAATATTTTCTGTCAGAGCAGTGCAGGTCAAGGTACTCGACATAAAGGGTTACAATTATGCCCCTGTATTTGGGTAAAGGTCGACCTTGCTCAGAAAAGAAAAATATTTCTATGTTTTCTCCATCTCTGTGGTTCCGTTCTAGATCCAGTTGCAGAATTTCCAAAAACTCAGTACAGACACCAAAAAAAACAATTTCCAGAACTGCTATACTTTGAGGTTAGTATTTGTCTTCAATTCATTTCAATTAATATTTTAATCATTTCAGATATATTAAACACTCTCCTCTAAAAAAATTTAATGTAAGGTTTTCCTCTTTCTTCTTATTTCTAATTGATTGATTCATTTGTGCATTGACCATTTTCTTGTGGTTAATCAATTTGGATCTTTCCTTTGTGAATTTGGGGCTAAGAGGAGAATCTTACATTCCCCAAATTTTCATATGTAAAGGGGTATTATTTAGATGTGCAAGTCTCTTGTTCCCATTACCTCTTTACATTTTTATCATTTTTATTCTTTACATTTTGGTGAACCCTCTTACGGCAACTCTTTCTTTTGTGGTGTTAGATTTACATTTCATGTTAGATCTTGCATGCATATTAGATTAGCCTTCTTTTATGTTCTTGCATTTACATTTCAAAAATTAACAAAAACAAAATCGTATAAAGAAAAATATAAAAAAAATTATTTCTTCATGCCTTGTGTTTTCCTAATTTAGTTCATTTGCATTGCATTGGTGTATGAGATTTACTACCTCTAGTCCTACTTATAATATGTTGGTTAGAAGAGTTTGCAGACTTATGGGATCCTTTGATCTTGAGTCTTCCTCTCCTTTCTTTAGGATCCCGGACAACACTTTGATCACTCATGATTCCAATCCTTCTACAGAGCATAACTCTTCTCACTCATCTCATGATGAGGATTATGCTTTAAGAGTTCCTCCTGAACAAGTACAAAAACTTTCAACTGAACTTGATAAAATGGGAAATTGGCTTATTCAATAAAACCATAATCAAGATTCTATATAAGCTATAGAGGCCCTTAAGAAATTCCTTTGTGATAGTGATCAAGGTGTTAATCTCTTGTGTGGTATCACTCATCTTGTGCATTTAAATTTCAAACCTTTAGCTCAAGAAGCTCAAGATCTTGGATTCACTCCTCCTATCACTAGTGTGGAACCTTCTTCTATTCCTTTACCTAGCATTCCTACTTACACTCCTCCTTTAGTGACTACATCTCTTCTATATTCCAATCCTCTAGCTTTGAGTCTTCCACTTCCATCTCTTCCTGTGAGTGTTCCACCAGTGTCTCTACCTACCTCACAACCTTCTTACCATAGCATTCCTTTTACCTATTCTAATCCTCTTCCAACTGTGGTTCCAAGTGTTCCACTAGTTGTGTCTTCCATTCCCACTACTTCCTAGACTTTTCCTAGTGTTCCTAATGTTTCTATGCCTCCTATTTCTTCTAATGATTCCACAATCATTAGTCTGGCTCAAATAGTGTCCTCTTTACAAAAACAACTTGCATCCTTAACTCAATCCAAGTTTAGTATTCCTACATGTGATATGGGTAGTCCTTTATACCTAGGCATTATTCGTACTCCTGTCCCTCAGCAAGCCGATATGCCTCACCTTGAGAATTACAATTGTAAGAGAGATCTTGTCACTAATATTAAAACATTTCAAATCCTTTGTAGTGACTATGCTCATGACCATAGGATTTTAGCCAAGTTGTTTGCTATAAATTTTTGTGATAAGGCCTTGCAATGGTATTTTTCCTTGCCTCCTTATTCTATTGATTCTTTTCCAAAACTTGCTAATGCCTTTATCCAACAATTCCAAAATAACATTGGTTCGCAAGTGTCCTTAACTGATTTGATGTATTGTAAACAGAATACAAAAGAAAAATTGACAAAATTTATTGGTAGATTTAAGCATTTGTATGCTCAAATTTCTTATCCTATTCTTGATATTGATATTCATTATATGGTTATTTCAAATTTTCAAAATGATATTAGAGATAAGATTCTCCTTATTGAATTTACCTCTTTTCAACAACTTTGTGCAACATTTCATCATTATCAATTACAAGTGGGTCTATTTGAGAGAAACACTCCAATGGATCCTATTCCCGTTGATAAGAGTGATGCTACTCCTAATCCCAACAAGTTTTAGAAACCTAACAACTATGTCAAGATAAATAAGCAAGCAAATGCAGTTGCTGATCAAGTTGTTGTTGCATCCAACGTTGCTACTTCTGCATCCACTGCTTTTCATCTGAATCATACATTTACTCCTCTTTCTGAATATTTAAATTATAGTATGAGTAAGTTGTTAAATTCTAATGTGATTACTTTGCCTCCTATTTGACCTCTTCTTCCTACTACAATGACATCCAAATCCTTTGATCCCAAAGCCATTTGTCAATACTATCATCAAAATGACCATGATACTGAGAAGTGTTATTCTATAAAACATAAGGTTAAAGACTTAATTGATTCTAATGATTTATCTATTGATAATTTTTATGGTAGTGGGAACAAATCTATCTCTCCTCCTAATCAAAACCTCCAAATCTATATGAATCCTTTGCCTACACATGATACTAATACCATTGTCCAACCATCTTCTATGGATATTGTTTATGATTCAAAAATGGATGATGACAATCATATTGTTAACCATGTGGAGCATGTTTTTTTTTGTCTCAACTTATATCTCTACCCTAGCATCAATCTCAACCTCTTGTTCAAGTTCCTCTACCTCAACCTCAACTTCACATTCCACCTCAACCTAAGCTTAAATCGAAACCTCAACCTAAACCTCGAAAACAACCTAAGAATAAAATACCTAGGGAACTCTCGATCACCTTTGATGATTCTGAGACTATTAAATCTCTTGATGGTCCCCTCTACATTTATGATAGGATTTCTAAGATACCTACGCATGGTTGTGTTGTTGATCCTACATCCTTAGTCAATGTCATTACTGAAGAAAACCTTTTTTTGAAGAACTTACAATGTGATTGTTATAATACATCTAATGTATAGATCCAAACTTGTAATGGTTTTCTCTATCCATCATTTGATTCTGTTAACTTGCATCTTGAACTTTGTGGTAAAGTTGTGGACACTACCTTTGTTGTTGTCCCTACTTCTAATTAGTTTCAAGTTAAGCTTGGTTTTCCTTGGTTGATTGCCATACATGTCGTTACTTTTCCTATTCATAAGTGTATTAAGTTCATTCATGATGAATAAGAGAAAAAATTAATCATAGTTTATATCAACCTTCTAGGCCTAGGGATTGTGATACCCTTGACTTATTTTGGTGTTCATTACCTTATTCATGTTCTTCTCAACCTGATAACCTTTTTCACTTATATCAAGCCTATAAACATCACAATATTGTTGAGTTAAGAATGCCTTGGATGGATCTTAACCATGGTATTTTGCCTACACCTTCCATACCTCCTTTATCCATTGCTTCTAGTTCTATTAATCAAGCTCCTAGTGTTTTTTTTCAACCTACTAAGAATCCTACTAATCCTCCTATAGAACCTGTGAAGGAACCAGTTGTTGTTAATCCTAGTTCTCAACATATTTCAAACAAGACAAAATGTAACTGATCTTCCAATGAATGTTGTAAGAAGCATTGGGCTCAAGATAAGGCTCGTGCCTCTATTCTTCAAATTTCTTTACCTTCTTTTGACCAGCCTATGCCTGATGTGTTGGAAGAAGTTAATGTTAATAATGATGTTAAGATGAATGATTATGATGATTCTATTCATATCTTAGATTCTATTTCGATTAATATTGATCAAGAAGACACTCTTGATGATCCCATTGATGCTAATTATGAATATGAGACTATTGATATTAATACCGATTTACCTAATATGCTTTCAACACACTTAATAATTACACCTAGTATCAAACATCATGATTCTCAAGAGGATCCTTGTTTGGAACTCGCTATTATTACTACTGTGTTGGATATATTCCTTCTTGTAATTTTTTCACCTTCCCTAAATGACATAGATTGAGATAGGGAGAGTAAGTGATGCACTTGACTAGCTTGTACTCCATGGTAGCCTCTTATGTGTTTTCCTATTGTATTGTTCTTCTCCCATAATGTGTTTGCTAAATGTTTGTTAGATTCTTTTATATGACCCTTGTTACTTTGTTGGTGCAAGGTGATAAAGGAATCAAACCTGTTGTACTATTCCTCTATATGCATCTCTTTTCTTCTATATGTTGTTTTCATATTATGTTGTACCTATTCTATTGTTTGTAAATATTTTCCTTGTGTAGTCTACATGGATTTGCGACATGGTAGCACTGATTATTTTTTGTCTCCATGTTGTGGTCCGAAAAAACTCTTCTTCGTAAGTCTTGCATTTTCTTTCCTCCATTGTGATTGTAGTTCTACTTTCTTTGGGGAATGATGTCAATTCATTTGCATATATATATATATATATAATCTTATGATCATACTGACTCCACGGTAGGTAGATCCATTCTATGTTCTCTATATGTTTATGTGGTATTTCCGTTGATTTTTCTTTTCTTGGGAGCATTTTGTAGTGGAAATATAATTAGTGGAGTTTTTTATGTTTTCGTTAAATCCATCTCTCTTGTTAAAGTGTTAGCAATGACTTTAACATGGGGGCATACACTCTACTCACTTTTTGCACACATGCACTTCCAAAATATTTTCAAACTTGAATTTTTTTTCTCCCTTTATGGATTAGAGACTAATCCTTAAAGCATGGATTTTTACCTTATAGGATCTCTTGATCCCTCCAATTTCAATTTAAAAATTTTTGATCCCTTAAGGTTTGGAGGTGTCCTTAAGACTGAATCTCTCTAGTTTTGGCTTTGCTCTTTTGGAATAGAATATTCTAGACGGTAAATCATTGATGGGTTGACTAGTGAGTAGCCACATTCACTAGGATGTTCAACTCCCTCTCTCTCTCTCTCTCTCTTTTTCTTTGACTAGTGATGTCTCTCTTATTGTAATCTTGGGGTTGAAAAAGACTTGAGTCCCTGGGGGCTTGACTAGGATTGCTTTGTCCCTTTGATTTCAATAAGATTATCTTTTCTTTGTGATCTCCTTTACCAAGAGTTTACATTGAGTCCATAATCTTGCTAAAGTGGGGGCTAAATGTATCATCATAACATGGAAGCACTTCCATTTAGGATTGGTTTAGACCTTCGAGTAAGTGGTTTGGGGTCATTTCAAACACCTTGAATGGGTCTTTGACTTGGGTCTGGTTTTTCTCCCGTTCTACCCTATTTTACACTTCTCTCCTACGTGTTTCTAGTATCCTGCTCTAAGATTATGAGGTTCTTGACCTCAAGGTCAAGGTTGACCTCAACCCTGAACTAGGTCAACATTGACCTCAACCCTGACCTGGGGTCTAAATTTCAAATTTCAAAGATTTTTGGATGTCGGGATTTGGAAAGAATTATTTCCCACTTCTAGGTCGGCTGTTTTGGGCTCCGAAGTGGTGACTCTTAAAAAGATATTTAACATAGGTCCACTTCTAGGGGTATGAGCCTAATTGGAATTTAATTCTCATATGTCAGACTCTCTAGAAGTTTTTTCCGTAGACTAGTATATAAGGAAGATTTCTCCTCTCATTTTCTAAGATGAAGAATCTAAGAAAGGACAAGAAGGATAATCTACACATAATCTATCAAAGTGCTTGTCTACATTCAAGCATTCAAGAATTCAAACACTCAAGTATTCAAGATTGAATTTATCAAGGAGATCCATTAGTATCCATTGAAGGATTCAAGCTCTATGGAGCCCTCTTATTGAAAATTTCTCCATTCATATCCATTCAAGCTTCTTCCTATTCCAAGATCCATTCAAGATTGGTGTTGAAGATCTAAAGGAAATTAATTTGAGACATCCTACATCCTACAATTCTACATCCATTTGGCTCATCCATACTTGTGGATCCAATGATTCAAATCCTCCATAAGGGTTTCAACATAAGCAAGGTAAATTGTTCTATTTACTTTGTTTATTACTGAAATTTCAATTCTATTTCAAGGTTAATTCCAAAACTTGTGTTTGACCAAGGAAACCCATCCCCCCAACAAAAAAAAAACCATTTTTACTGTAGGTACAGGTATAGAACATCAAATTACATAGCAAATTCAAATACCCTTTTTGGCAAACTTTTGGGATCCATGAACAGATTTTTTGTCAGAGCAATGTAGGCCAAGGTTGACATAAAGTGGTACAATTGTGCCCCTGTATTTGGGTCAAGGTCGACCTTGTTCAAATAAGAAAAATATTTTTGCGTTTTCTCTGTCTCTATTTTCCCATTCTAGATCCGGTTGAGAATTTCTAGAAACTCATTACAGACACCAGAAAATAGCAATTTCCAGATCTACTATACTTTGAGGTTAGTATTTGTCTTCAATTCATTTCAATTAAGATTTTAATCATTTCAAATCTATTACACACTCTCCTAAAAAAAATAGAATGTAAGGTTTTCCTCTTTCTTCTTATTTCTAATCGATTGATTCATTTGTACATTGACCATTTCCTCATGGTTAATCAATTTGGATCTTTCCTTTGGGAATTTGGGGCTAAGAGGAGAATCTTACATTCCCTAACTTTTCATATGTAAAGGGGTATTATTTAGATGTGCAAGTCTCTTATTCCCATTACCTCTTTAAATTTTTATCATTTTTATTCTTTAAACATAATAACCATAAAACTGCTCCCCCTAAGGATTAGTCCCCAAACTTATCAATCCAGTGAATGATATTCTGATAGGTTATCTAGACTAATTTCATTCTCAGCATCATTAGTTCTGATCAGGAGAGGTTATCACATCCCCAAGCTTCTCCCTAAGATATGCAAATGTATCCTTCGAAAAAGGATTTGTAAAGATATAAGCAATTTTTTCCTTTGTAGACACAAATTCCAATTTCACTTCCTTTTAACTGCCTTTAACCCTCAAGACATGAAACTTAATAGAAATATTCTTTGTGCTTCAATGTAACACTAGATTCTTTGAGACATTTATAGCACTAGAGTCATCACAGTATATAAAAAAGGTTTCATCAATGTTTATCCTTATATCCTTCAACATTTTCTTCATCCAAACAACTTGATTACAGTTTATTACACTAGAAACATACTCATCTTCAACAATAGATTGATAAATACAATCCTACTTCTTACTAGTCCAAAAAAAAGTCTCTTACCGAAAAAGAATGCACCTCCATAGTACTTTTTCTATCATCAACATTACCTGCCCAATCAACATCAATGTAAGCACATAGAGTAAAATCATCATCTTTTCCATACCATAATCCATAGTAAATTGTACCCTTCAAGTATCTGAAAATTCTTTTGACAACAACTATATTCGGTTCCTTCATTTCAGCTTGAAATCTTACAACAATTCCAAAATAATTTGATATGTCTGGTCTAGAGTGAGTTAGATATTACAGTCTTCTAATCATAGATCTGTATAATGTCTTATTTGCATAAGAGGAATCATCATATTTAGTTAACTTGCAACAAGTAACCATAGGAGTTCCTAATGTTTTTAAATCTTCCATACCAAATTTATTCAACAATTCTCTAACATACTTGGATTGTGTGATAAAAATTCCTTTATCCACCTGTGTAATTTGCAATCCAAGAAAGAAATTTATCTCACCTATCATAGACATCTCAATTATTTTTCACATTTCATCATAAAAACCTCTACTCATCTCATCATTTCCACCAAATATAATATCATCAAAAAATACTTTAGCAATCAAGATATTATCATCAATTATTTTGAATTATAAGTTACTATCTACTGTACCCTTACTGAAACCAATCTTTCTCAAATACTTGTCCAATCTGGCATAACAAGCTCTAGGAGCTTTCTTTAGTTCATACAAATATTTATATAATTTACAAACCATGTCTCCTTCCTCAATTAAGGTAAAACCATCAGGCTGCTCAATATACACATCTTTCTCTAGTTCACCATTTAAGAATGAAGACTTAACAACCATCTAATAGAATTTAAATTTTTTGTAAGCTGCATATGCAAGAAGTAATATAAAAACTTCAAGTCTAGCTACAAGAGAAAAGGTCTTTGTAAATTCAATACCTTTCATCTGTGAATATCCTTTCCATACTAATCTTGCTTTGTTTTGAACCACTTTACCATCATCATTCAGCTTGTTTCTAAATACCCATTTCGTATTGATCACATTTTTGTCACTAGATCTTGGAACAAGGATCCAAGTATTTTTCTTCTCAATATGATCAAGTTCTTCTTTCATTTCTTTCATCCAACTTTCATCATTAAATGCTTCTTTTACATCTTTAGGCTCTAATTCAAATAATAAACACGTCTCATCCCTAGCAATTTTTCCTCTAGTTTGAACACCTCTATTCTTATCACCAATAATGACATCCTCAAAATGATTAATCCTTCCATACCATGGAGTTTTGGGTGTAGGTTGTGTAACAAATCCTCCAGTGTCAATATCAACTTCATTTTCCATAGGTTCTTTCTTCTTTTTTGATCCATCCTGATTCTGATTTTGAATTACCATAATCTGATTATCTTCTTCATCTATGTCATACTAGCGAGTTCTTTCTTATCTTTGTATATTTTCATCAACTCTAACATTTTCACTTTCAACAATATTTATTCAGTCTGTGGTTATAATATTTATATGCTTTTCTCTTTGTAGAATATCCAAGAAATATTCCTTCATCACTTCTTGGATCAAACTTTCCAACATCCTTATCTTTCTTAATATAGCATTTTCTCCCAAAAATTCTAAAGCATTTCACTCTAGGAATATGACCATACCATAGTTCATAAGGAGTCTTATGAATTTCCTATCTAATCTATACATGGTTCAAAGTATATACTGCGGTGCACATTGTTTCTCTCCAATAGATCTACAGAAATTTTCCTTCAATCATCATAGTCCTAGTTGTGTCTAGGATAGTCCTATTTCTTCTCTCAGCAACACCATTTTGCTACCGAGTTCATGGAGAAGAAGTCTGTCTCTTTATCCCATGTTCTTGACAAAATGCATAAAATTATCCAAATATAAATTCTCCACCTCTGTGTGATCTTAGAAATTTTAATCTGTTTCCAAATTCTATTTCTACCATCTTGAATATCTGAAATTTATGAAAATATTCTAATTTCTCTCTCACAAATGTAATCCACATCATTCTTTAATAGTCATTAACAAATATCATAAAATATATTTCATCGTAATAACTTATTTTCTTAGTAGGACCACATAGATTTGTATGAACCAAATCCAACAATCCATTAGAAAAGTATGTCTTATTCTTGAAAGTAGATCTAGTCAATTTACCCAATTGACATTCTTTGCACATATTGTAAGGCTTCATTAGTTTAGGAAAATATCTTACAACATTAGTAGTGCTAAGTTTCACCATATTATCAAATTTCACATGATAAATATTCTATGCCATAATCAACTGTCATCAATCTTAGCAATCAAAAATTTATTCTCAACAATTTTTAAATGAAATAGATTACCAGCAGTTTGTGTACCAAATCTAACAACACCACCATCATATTCTTCAAGATTCACAAACTTATTCTTATCACCAGCCATATGACTTGAACATTCAATATAAATGACCCATTGATCTCTTTTAACAAATCATAAAACTAATTCTTTTTCTTGATTAGGATTGTAGTATGAGGAAATATTCAACCTGTTGGGAGAAAGCTCAAACATGAGAAGTTAGCAGATTAGCACATAAAATTCATGAAATAAGCAAGAACCAACAAGAAATCTTCATAACATCAGATTGAGCTAAAACAAGCTATTGCACCCTATATTAGTTTTTTTATTTTCTCTTTTAGATTGGATGTAAATGTGCCATCTCAAGCACAAATCGAGTGGATCCCCAATGCAATGCAACTTATGAATGCAAGATTGGATGGAAAGAAGAGATTCAAGAGCTAGTATGAAGAACCAGTCTCAAATTCTTCTCAAAAGATGATATTCTAAATTGAAAATAATATGCAATACAATGAAAGAAACTATGATTCATTAACCATTATCCTAGCATATAACTTCTAAATGATTTAAGCATACAAGCATGAAAACTAGAAATGAGCTTCTAAAACTAAAATAGTATAATAACAATGCAAAATGAGAGATGCCAATACAAGAGGAGAATGCCTCTATTTATAGATTTTTGGGAGAGAAGAGAAGGGATTGAATGAGGTGGCACCTATGTGGCATCCACATAAGAGCCACATAAGGGACACATGGGCTTGGAAGTGATGGCCATTTTGGAGTCAAACATAGCATTAGATGTTTGAGTGGCTCAAGATATTCAAGTGGGGGACAAATATGTAAGAGTTTTTAAGAGGAATGGGTGACCATTTTGGAGAGAATTTTCACACATGTGTGAGCATTCTATTAGCATTAAAAGGGTTAGGAATCACCTTTTTAAGTAGGATCAGAGGATAATTGGGTGGGGAAGTATGTTTAGATAATGAGGTGATGGGTGTAGAGTAGGAATAGGGTAGGCTTAGGGTAGACCTCTAGATAGGATTTAGATTATAATTCAAATTATATTTGAATAAATCATAGTTTAGAAGAATTAGGGATATGGAGGATTTTTAATAAATATGAATTTATTAAAAAGGGATTTTGTGAGGAAAATGTATTTAAATAAAATACATTAGGATAGTATTTAGATTATTAATAAATACAAACTATGAAACTATTTAATTGATTAAATTAAATAGTTGGATGAAAAAAAGGGGAATTAATATTAATAATAATTTTAATATTTTTGGATGTCTACATTTTTCCCCTTTTTGACGTGGTGTCGCAAGTGACATTGCGTCAAAGGAAAGAAAAATAAGTTTCCCCAGAGGAAGAGGGTTCTTGGAGTCATGCCAAAGTGACGACGATATGGGGCTGTGCCCCCTCGAGAAAAGAACACAAGGACAACGTTGTGGGATTTTCTCAAAAAAAAAGGATGCAATAGGAAGGAGAAGGAAGAGGTAATAAATAGAAGCCTTCTGAAATGAAAGCATGAATGCAACTAAGAATACAAATGTAATGATGAAATTAAATGCAACTAACGAGCCTTGGGGATCCATTTGTGTGAAAAATATGGAGAGCACTTCCGATTTTGATATTGCAAAAGGAGGTATGCATCAGGTGTTAGAAATCATAGATAACAAGATTCCTTTGCATGGAATAGATGCTCAAACAAAAGCACACTATAAAATATGCATGTACCAGTAGCCACCAATCACAACGTACCAAGATATAGCAGATTGAGGTAGTGGTGAATAGGGTGAAACAGACACAAAAAGATGACACAAAAAGATAAAGTGACATTGTCCTTGTGTTCTTTTCTCGAGGAGGCACAACCCTATTTCATCATCACTTCGACATGACTCCTAGAAATCCTCTTCCTCTAGGGCAACTTATTTTATTTTCTTTGATGCAATGTCCCTTGCGACGCCACGTCAAAGAGGGGAAAAATGTAGACATCCAAAAATATTAATATTATTTTCCCTTTTGTTCATCTAACTATTTAATTTAATCAATTAAATAGTTTCATAGTTGGTATTTATCAATAATCTAAATACTAATCTAATGTATTTTATTTAAATATATTTGCCTCACAAAATACCTTTTTAATAAATTTATATTTATTAAAATTCCTCCATATCCCTAATTCTTCTAAGCTATGGTTTTATTCAAATCCAATTTGAATTATAATCTAAACCCCACCCAGAGACCTATTAATACAATCTAGAAGCCTATCCTATTCCTACTCTACACCCATCACCTCACTTCCTAAGCATACTTCCCCACCTAATTATCCTCTGATCCTACTTAAAAAGGTGATTTCTAACCCTTTTAATGCTAATAGAATGCTCACACATGTGTGAAAATTCTCTACAAAGTGGTCACCCATTCATCTTAAATACTCTTACATATTTGTCCCCCACTTGAATATCTTGAGCCACTCAAACATTTAATGCTATGTTTGACTCCAAAATGGCCATCACTTCCAAGCCCATGTGTCTCTTATGTGGCTCTTATATGGATGCCACATAGGTGCCACCTCATTCAAGCCCTTCTCTTCTCTCCCAAAAATCTATAAATAGAGGCCTTCTCCTCTTGTATTGGCATCTCTCATTTTGCATTGTTATTATGCAATTTTAGTTTTAGAAGCTCATTTCTAGTTTTCATGCTTGTATGCTTTATTCATTTAGAAGTTACATGCTAGGCTAATAGTTAATGAATCATAGTTTCTTTTATTGCCTTGAATATTATTTTCAATTTATTATATCACCTTTTGAGAATAATTTGAGACTAGTTCTTCATACTAGCTCTTGAATCTCTTCTTTCCATCCAATCTTGCATTCATAAGTTGCATTGCATTGGGGATCCACTCCATTTGTGTTTGAGAGAGCACATTTAAATCCAATATAAAAGAGAAAATCAAACAAGTAATGTAGGGTGTAATAGATTGTTTTAGCTCAATCTGATGTTATGATTATTTTTTGTTGGTTCTTGCTTATTTCATGAATTATATGTGCTAATACGCTAACTTCTCATGTTTGAGCTTGCTCCCAACAGGTTGAAGAATAAAGAATGTGTACGAGGAAAGATGTGAACAGAATGAGGAGCAAGGATAGTTGCTCACAAAATTGATTTGGTGAAAAACATGATCACAGTCGCAGGAGTCAAAACGTCATTGAAAATTGAAAAACTGAGCGATGCGGAAGTAAGGAAAGGTTTATTGCAAGATTTTGTAGAATTTTTTTTTTTGAAATTTTGCAATTTTTGGATTTTTTGGATTTTTTGTGATTTTTAAATGATTTTTTGGAATTATCTACATAGTTAGACTGTACAATGGGAGTAATAATACAATAATATACAGGCAGGAGAAGAAAATGGAGCGGACATATTTTTCGGGAAAACAGGGGCTATAAGAGGTGTTGGAGGGCTAAAAGAAGGTCATTTGTGAATGTATATCAGCACCTAGGTGCACGATGATATATTTATTGATGACAGATAGTGTATTTATGGACATGATTATATATATCCAATGACCGATTGATGATTCTATGATTCTATGCATTAATCTATATGACATTATGATGCATATTCTTATATGAGTATTGACATTGATGTTTGCAGGATGTGATGTTTTATGATTATGTATATACAGGATGAGATGTTTAGATGTATGTACCTAGATGTATATTGTAGTATGTTTGATGAAATGTAATGGATGCATTTAATATGTTATGAATGTTTTATGATGCAATGTATGTAAATGCAATGATCTTAGTGGAAATGTAGAGATGATATGAAAAATGCAGGTATGCAGTGGATACAACAGATGCAACCGGACTCATGTTTTTGGTGTGTGCCACATTCAACTGATGAACCAAATAGGTGGACTATAAATGACCAGGCAAGGAAGGTTAGCATGATGATGACTCAGAGTGTTAGTGCGATGGCAAGAAGATTGGACATGTCACAAATATACAAGGACAAAACTAGGCGATTAATTACAAGAGAGTATGTACAAAGAATTCTGACGAGACTTGATTGGATCTTGTTGTTTGATGCTGTGATAGTGTTGGAACACCCATAGAATATGGGAAATGCTGAGGTTCATGGGGATGTGGTGATGGAGATGGAGGGGAGTGAAATTATGATAGATAATGGAACGGTCCACTATGTGTGACGCCTATTGCCAGGTTTTCATTACCCATACTTGTCCAAGGCGCCTGATTGCCAAGTTTTCACCATTGGAAGAAACTTTTCTCCTTACTTTTCTTTTTAATTTTTGACATTTTTTATGTTGTCCAACCACCTGTTTGCCAGGTTTTCGATGGGACAACCATTTTTTTAGCTTCTTTTTCTCCTTTTTTTGATATTTTTTCAAGACTATTTTACATTATTTTTGTACTTTTTTCAGGACTTTTTATACTCTTTTATGGATTTTTTTTTTGGTTAACTAGAATGAATAACCATCTGTCAGGCATAGAAGTGCCTAAGGTGAATGATGTTGATAGGATCATTAAAGGGTTATCCTTCAGGAGTGGAGAGTTGATATGCCCTAGAACCAAAGCATGTAGTGACAATGTATGGGCCTTGCCAGGTAACCTCAAACTTACCTTTCTTTACTCAATTAGTACCCACTTTCTAATTTTCCTTTATCACAAAGTCCCCTACCTAGAATTGGCGTGGGTGGACTTTCTTGTTATAGTTCCTCTTGAGTCTATTTTGATAGAAAATCAGGTGATCATAGGCTGGTTGGCACTTTTCATCTAGTAGATCAAGCTGTGTGAGTCTTGATACTCGATAATCTTCATCATTGATCAGGCCTCTCAGTGATACCCGGAGAGATGGTAGTTCGACCTCAATTGGTAAGATAACTTCAACACCATAGACTAGGAAATATAAAGTGGTGTTTGTAGGAGTATGGTATGAAGTGTGATATGCCCAGAGGGTGGGGCTAATCTAGAGATGCCAGTCACAGACAATCTCATTGACAACCTTTTTCAGGATTTTGAGGAGGGTTTTGTTAGTTGCCTCAGCTTGGCCGTTACCTTGAGGAAAATATGGCCTAGAGAAACAATGATGGATATGGAGGTGAGTACACAGATTACTGATGTGTTGATTTTCAAATGGTGTTTCGTGATCTGTGAAGATAGTGGAGGGTATGACGAAGAAACAGACGATGTGGTAGAGGATGAATTTTGAGATTTGGACACCGGTAGTGAGGGTGAGCAGAATGGCTTCAACCCATTTTGTAAAGTACTCCACTATTGTTATTATGTATTTTTGGTCTTCAAAAGAGAGGGGGGTAATCTTACCAATGAGGTAAAAACCCCAACAAGAGAAAGTCCAAGGAGGCGCAATAGGTTGGAGGTCCTAAGCAGGAGCATGGATCAGATTAGCATGCTGTTGGCAAGGTAAACACTTCTTGAAAAACTCATAAGCATCATGTTCCATTATGGGCCAATAGTATCCTATCTGTAAAAGTTGATTTTCTAGGACCATGCCACTCATGTGGACACCATAGATTATAGCATGTACTTCTTGTAAAACTTGGGTGGCCTTTTTTTCATCTAAACATCTAGAGAGCACATTTTGATAGCCCCAACAATAAAGGGTGTTGGCTACAAGGGTGTAATCTCTATGAATAAATTTTTAGCCTTGGGTTGTGGTGAGATGAGGGGATATGATACCATTTTGTAGATAAGCGTGAATATCATGGTACCATGGGGATTGGGGAACAACCAAGACACATACGCGATTCAATTCATCATGCTCATAAGTGGGAGCATGAAGTTGTTCAACTAAGAATTTGTATTGCATATACTTGTTAGGAATCTCTAAGAGGGAGCCGATTGTGGCCATTGCATCAGCAACCTTGTTCTGCAAGTGGAGGAAATGCTCTTTCATCTTGTCAACCATCTCCTTATATTGCATCAATTTGTTGTCTTTGGTTTGATGCTCATCCAGGACTTGTTTGATGATGAGTTGGGAATCGCCAAAGACATGTATATCTGTGATGTTCCACTCTATAGCCATGTGGAGTACTACAACCATTGCCTCATATTCTAAAATGTTGTTCGTGTAGGGAAATCCCAATTTGAATAACATAGGGATGTAGTCACCTTGTGGTGTGATAAAAAGTATTCTTGCCCTTGCACCATGGGCTATGTAGGATCCATCAAAGTAGATTTTCCAAGTGGGTTTCTCTTCTATCATGTACAAATGCTCATCTAGAAATTCTGTGATTAGAGGATAGGTGTCCACCAACTATTCTTCTGCTAGCTGATCTGTGATGACTTGTCCTTTAATGGCTTTTCTATCTACATATTGTATGTCAAACTCTCTTAGCAACATAACCCATTTTTCCATTCAACCTATAAGAGTAGTCTTAGAGAGTAGGTACTTGAGAGGGTCCACTTTTGAAATGAGCTTGGTTGTATGACTAAGTATGTAGTGGAAAATTTTTTGAGTGGTGAAGACCACTGCCAGACATGCTTTTTCCATAGGGGAATAGTTGACCTCATAACCCACTAAGGTCTGACTGATGTAATAGATGGCTCTTTCTTTTCCTTCATCATCCAATTGAGCAAGGAGTTCCCCCATTTTTGTTGTAGTAGCAAAAATATATAGGATGAGCGATCGGCTGGGTACAGTTGGTACCAAGATGGGTGGATTAGCCAAGTATTCTTTGATCTTTTCAAAACTCTTCTGACATTGGGGACCCCATTTGAAATTTTTCTTTTCACAGGAGATGAGTAAATGGTTGGCACTTGTCTACTAACTGAGAGATAAAATGGCACACAGATTGTAACTTTCCTTGGAGGCTGTGCAGTTGTCGGAGTGTTTTTTAGGAGGCATTTCTATGATAGCTTGTACTTTTTTAAGGTATATTTCAATGCCTCTTCTGGATATGATGAATCCAAGGAGTTTTCCTGACGTGACCCTAAAGACACACTTCTTAGAGTTGAGCATTAAGCCGTGGTGTCCAATCCTATCAAAGACACATTCCAGAACATCTAGGTAATCTTCCCTTTTGACTGATTTAGCCAAGATATCATCTACATAGTCATCAAGGATCTTGTGAATCATTTCATGGAAAATTTCTGTCATGGCCCTCTGATAGGTTGCCCCAATGTTCTTCAAACCAAATGGCATCATATTATAGAAAAAGGTGCCCCAGGGGATTGTGAATACTATCTTGTGCTGATCTTCTTCTATAATACATATCTGATTATATCTTGAAAAATCATCCATGAGTGACAACATCTCATGTTCTTCTATGAGATCTAATATCATGTCTATGTTTGGCAGTGGGAAATTCTCCTAAAGACATGCCTTGTTGAGATCTCAAAAGTCTGTATATATCCTAATTGGTTGATTGATTTATTAGGTTTATACATCAACACCATGTTGGAGATCCATTCAGAGTAGTCAATGGCATGAATGATTTTGGCTTGGAGTAACTTATCTAGCTCTGCTTTGACAAGTAGTGATACCTTGGGGTGCATCTTTCAAAGCTTTTGTTTGACAGGTTTGATATTTGGGTCCACTACTAGATGGTGAACCACCAAGTTAGGGTCTAATCCCATCATGTGGGTGTAAGACCATGAAAATTTATCTGTGGATTATTTTAATAGAGAAAAGAGATCTGATGCTTCTACTTCTGTCAAGTAAGCTACAATGTAAGTGATGTGAGGATAGTCCTCTATACCCAGATTGACAGGTTTTATTTCTTCAATGAGGATCGATGACTGTTCAGGCCTGTAATCATGGATTAGAGGAAGAGGAGAGTCTTCATCCTTTGGAACCTTAGAGAGGTTTTTACTAGCAGATACGCCCTTTGTTTTTACTATTTTGTGATCAGATAGCCCCCACTAGTACATTAGGCCTATATTTTTGACCAAACTTTTCGACGGCAGGCCAATTTGGCTTGTGAAACTCTTTTTTTTGGTTTATGCTCCCAAAAATGTTGAAATATCAACATCTATTAAGTTTAAGAAGAAATGTCAAAATATCGACAAACATGGGATTATATAGAAAAAGAAAAGAAAAGTGTTAAACACAATTTTCATTTGCTGCGATTTCGTGTGCTGAAGTACTTTTGGCAGGAGGAGGCGGGTTCATGTGCTGTGATTTCACACAATAGGTAAGGGCACTTAGCTGGAGGCATTTCCCTAAACTAGGGTTTTTTTAACTTCATATGAGATCCTATAGCTCTCACACCAGCAAACATTGACAATGTTGTTATCATTTTGAGCTGAGATGAACTTCGAATATGATACATTTCTTCACATATAGGTATGCATGAAGATTCAAACAACTTCAATCTTGTTTTGTGCATACTTGGAATTTCTTTCTTAGAACCGTAATTTACATTATTAGAAAATACTTGTTTATTGAAACCCTAGGCAACTTATAGCCGTGAAGCTTTAGGGCAATCAAATCATTTGTTGCAAACAAATTTATTGATAAATAGAATGTATCTTGTTTGGTTGTGGAAAGGTTGATATTAGTGCATGACATCAAGTGTTACCAATGTATATTTGATGGTTGTATTCTACCTCCATTAATATTTTTTGATCTCCTAGAATCAGAATGCATGGGCCCCTTTGAGTTGTTAAGTCCACACCGTCAAGATTTGATTTACAGTTAGCATTGCCACTTCTTTTACAATTTTACTCGATCTAGCATCATTTCTATCATGCCTAATTTTGTGGCCCACCTAACTCTTCTGACCATTCTCTGACTGGTCTTTGTGTGGTTACTGCAAATTGATAAGATTGCAGTAGGAGTTCACAATGCTAAGAATGGATAAC
>MU223776.1:1169230-1185423 GCA_018584345.1 Thuja plicata
CCAACACTCTACACAGGGCATATGCAGCATACTTGATATAAAAGTGTAGATCCTTGTAATAATATGGGCAGTCCCCGGACATAGGATCTAAATACTTTCTCACTTCTTTTAACATATGTTTTAACAAATAGCTCCTAGCAATCCCAGGCTTCAAAGTATACCTCTATTTTTTCTTTGTCATGTCAATTTTGGTAGACATGGTACTGTATAAGCCAAATGCTTGCATGAATGAATTTCTATTCAAAATTAATAGGGCAGTGCCATCATCCCTTCTGATGGTCTTAGACAAAACATCATAGTGATTGGCTAGGTCTAAGAACAAGTCTACATCTAGGAAGACATCAGGAACAAGTAACCTAGCTAAACCACAGGTCCAAGGGTTTGATACTAGGATGGGCTTATCAGAATTCTTATAAAAATAATTGAAGAGGGAAAAACCTATTGTTCCTGGAGTCACAGCATCTTGAACATCCTTATACTCATCAATGAGGACATTAGCATTAACCTTCTTGTTCTGTGTTGAACCAGGTAGGAGACAGAGGAATTCATCTGAATAATTCACTTTTCCCTTTGCCTCGTCACCAGTGATTATCACTAACCCACATTCCTTTCCCAGACTATGCGACTAATAGTTAGTGTTATCTTTCACAGTTACATCTTAGTCGCCCAATGTTATCTTTTCTCCGCTAGACTGCGCGACAACCCTTAGTCGCCTGATCGCCAAATGCAAATGCTGAATGCCAAAACCTTGATGAGACACCGTGACAAAGCATTCTGTCTTTAAAACCATCTTGCGACCTCGCGACATATCCTTATCCGCTAAGTCGCGAGGACTTTTCTCCTTAGGGTCCTTTATTTCCAGACTTGGTGACTACCGTAGGATCCTTTCATAACTTCATCTGACGACCGTCGCTTAATTACCAAATGACTTATCATGCCTTTAAAACATTCTGAGACCCTGCAACTTAACAGTTACCCTTAAGTAGTCTCGTAGTCGCAGAACATACTTATACCTTTAAGCGATCATTCCAGAATCCACTTGCCTCCTGACAGATGTCTTCTTCTGATTTGCAAACTGAGTTATTTGGTGACAACCCGACTCTGCTTCATTACAAACCATAAAAGGTTAGTTGCTGAGTCTCAGAATGTTTGAACTTAACCGGCCTCTTTTTTGGAGACTGCACGATTGAAGGCTTTGCATCACACTTAATATTATACTCACTTAGCGATTATGTGACAAAAGGTAATCGCGAAGTCTCTTAATATTTTCTTAACTATGGGAAACATCTTGCGATCACCCGACTGACCTGTGGGCCCATTAATATATTAGTGCTCCATTCAAATGATTCAATGATCATGCAACATAGAGTGAATCGCGAAGTCTGGGAAAGAACAGGGAATATTCGGTTCTTACATGAGACAACGCGACAAAGGCAAATCGCAAAGTCGAAAGGAAAAAGGAATATGCTGTGTTAAGTTGCGCGACTAAGCGATTAGAAAAGAACTCATGACTTAAGTGGAACAAAAAGTAACTGAGAAACATAAAATGAACAACGCCTTAGGGTTTTCTTCAAATTTGAACGTTGAACAACATCTATGGTTTAAGACTTAGAACATTTTCATAGGTTTTAGGCTGAAAGACATGAAAACATGAAAGCTTGGAGAGGGAAGACCACAAAACCGAGGAAAAATAAAGAAAAACCTGGAATACAACTAACAAGGCTTTGGATCTACATGGATGGTGATTTCAGTATCATTATATGGGAATTGGATGCATTGATGGTAGGTGGATGAGATGACTTGCATAGAATGGATCCATGGGCATCCAAGGAGGATGTTGAAGGGAAGGTCAAGATCAATAATGTGACATACTATATCTTGAATAGCAAGGCCCACTTTGATGGGAAAAGAAATGGTGCCTTTAGAAGTGCATTCTATATTGTCATATGCTTTGATGGTAATGACATCATTTTTATATCTACTTCTGTGCAGCCCAGCTGTTTGATGAATTATAGAGTACACAGATTTAGGGCTGAACCATTATCTATCATGACATGATTGATGGTAAAATCTTTAACCATGACAACAATACAGAGTGGAAGGTTATGATCGAGTTCTTCTGAGGGTACATATTTTGGTTTAAAGGAAACCCCACAAGATGCAGACAAGTGGCCGACAAGGTTCTAGAATTTAGTGAGGTTGATGTCGTTGGGAACACATGATTCTTGTAGGGCTTTGTTGAGGATATCTTGATAGATGGGTGAGGTACAGAGGAGATCCAAGATAGAAATTTGGGCAGGAATATTCCCTAGATGTTCCAATAGGTTATATTGGGTACCAGCAGATGGATTGGTACTTGCACCTATGATTGTTATTCTACCTAGTCGAGTGGTGACTGCGCATTGGTTATCAACGCCCTTGACATGAATGACATTGATAGAGGACTGGACTTGGGATATGCAGCTGATGAGATTATTGTAGTTGATATATGCATTTGTATAATCTTTTCTGTCGGCATTGTCTCCTTGTTTATCCTTCCCCTGATCAGAGGATTGAGCAGGATTGCCTGGTCCTTTACCTGAGGTGTGTTCAGGAAATGCATTTTGATAGATTTTAAGGCCCACATTTGGAAATGGTTGGGCAGGAGAGTCTACTTTGATCTCTTTACGGTCAATGAGATCTTGGATGTAGTGTTTTAGCTTCATGCATTTGATGGTGGTGTGTCCCTTAACACGATGGTAATCACAGTACTCATTGTCTTTATACCAGGCAGGCTTAGGTGTTGAGTCACAAAATCATTGCATTTTTGGGTATAAGACTTGGTTAGCTTGAACCATTCCATGGAAGATGACATCTATGGGTTCACCCAAGGGGGTAAAAATGTGGTGTGGCACATTGAGAGTGTGAGGCCTTGGCTGTCAACATGGGACTGAGATAGAATTCATTTGGTTCATAGGACCTTGGTAGTTGGGTTGATATGTTGTCCCTAGAGGGAGATAGATAGTCACGCCTTGGGGGCATGTGTTTTTCTGGTGTGTCAATTGGTGATACATGGGAACAAAATGTTGATACATGGGAGGAGGTTGAGGGTATAATGGTGGTGCTTGCTAATAAGTTTGGGTAGGTGCATTGAGACTTGCTACCATGACCTGAACATGTTTGGTGTTAGTATCTCTGTCAGTTACTGCATTTTTGTTCTTGTTCTAGTACCATGATCGATCATTATTATGTTTGTCAGGCTGGGATTCTTGATAGTGCTTGATGGCTCTGTCTTCTATGAGATCCCATTTGAGATCCATGCCTTTGATTCTAATGTCTTGATAAGTTTGTATACAATTCATGCTTATATGATAGGCAAGCTTAGGATGAAGGTTGTTGATAAATATTTTGATGAGATGTTTTTCAAGGGGTTGATAGGACAACATTGTAGTAATCCCTTACCAGTGCTGAAGCTAATCAGCCAGGCTCTCTCCTCCCTTTTGCTTTGAATTACATAAATCGAGGAGGGAGGGTTCATTCTCTACGTTGTGTGAGTATTGGGACACAAGCTTCTCTGATAGTTTGACAAAAGTAGAGACTGTGCCATAGGGTATTTTGTAGAATCACTCAAGAGTGGTCCCTCCTAAGCTATTGGGAAATAGTCTCATGAGGAAATTATCGCTATAGGCCACTTCTTGGCATGCCATGTAGAATTGTTTCACGTGGATCACAAGATCTCTCTTCCCTTGATATTTATCGACTTGGGTGTTTCAAAGTGCTTGGGGAAGGGTATTGCAATGATAGATCGATCAAACGGGTAAGGACACACCTCTTCAAACTGGAATGTTTTAGTTTTAGTCCCTGATTTAAGCTCTTTGAGAGCTCTCTTCATTTCCTCCCATTCCTGATTGATTTGTGGGGGAGGATTGCTAACCCCGATTGCATTGGTTCTCTAAATTTGATATAGATCAAATGATGAATATGGGGGATTATGTGGATGATACTACAGTGTTTGATATGATGGTTGTTGGTTAGCGTAGATGGGATGTTGTGGTGGAAGCTACGGCTGAGGGGATTACTATGGTGGAGGAGGTGTTAACTCTTGATGGGGTTATTGTAGTTGCTAGAAGTATGATTGTATTTACTGAGGCGTTAGATAAGTGGGATGAGCCTATTGTGGTCCTGCGTAGGGTGGAGCATAGGTGTTCTATGGTGGAATGCCCCTAGTGGCTGCAGTGAGGTTAATGGGAACACTAGATTGCTATGGTGGTGGAACAATTTGTGATGCAATAGAATATGGCCCGACTAGCTAGTTGGAAAAATTAGTTTGCTGCTGCTGCTTTGGTTGGATGACAGTGTGCGTGTTGGTGAAAGGATTAGAAAACTATTGTAGTGATTGTGCCATAAACGGATTTACCCCCTACATTTGTGGTTGTGGTTGTTGGGTAGTTTGGATGATTGGTTGTGTAGCTATGAAGGGGTTGGTTTTTTTTTGTTGTGCTTGTGATGCAAATAGGTTGGCAGTTTGCTGCTGTGGTTGTTTTTGTTGGGCTTGTTGTTGGATAAGTTGTTGCTATTGGATTGGTGGTTGTTGCTGGATTGGTTGTTGTTGCTAGATTGGTTGCTGCTACTAGATTGGTTGCAGCTGCTGGATAGGTGGGATGGGAATTTGTGGTATGGTGAAGGGATTGGTAGCTGTTTGTTGTATGGGAGGATTTGGGTTGAATTACGTTTGAGGTAGAAATACTGATATACATTGCGATTATGTTTCTAGTGGAGCGGGAAAAGTGGACCCTTGTAGAAATAAGGGTTGGTTATAGGTGTTAGTGCCTATGGTGAAGTGTGTTTGCTTCTATGGGTACGTGGTGGAAGAAAAAGGTGGAATAGACATGGAGATTTGGGTGCTTTGATGCTGCAAACTAGGTTGTGCATTTTGAATGGGAGGAGTGGTGATAGGTGGAATGGTGGTTTGCTGAGTACTGACTGGTGGAGGTGGAAATTATGCTACAAATGTTGGGAATTCTTGTGAAAGTGGAGTGACTATGGGTTGAGGAGGTGTAGGTGCTTGCATAGCGATAGGAGGTATTGCTTGTGCTGCTAATGTTGGATTAGGAGGTGGGGCTCCCATAACTGTGGACAAGGTAGATGGAGGTGTCGTGTGCATGATGGAAGGTGGGATGGAAGGTTGGACTATTTGTGAGATAAGAGTTCCCACCTATAAATATCATTGAAGTGGATCAACAACTTTGTTTCTAATGGGATGATACAATTCCCCTGGGAGTGCCATAGGTCATGTGATAAGCGTAGGTAAGCCAAGGTGGGAGTTGAAGTCCTTGTTGCTTAATTTCTGAGAGCACCTAGCTACTGTTGAATGCACTCACAATGTTCACCATGTGGACATGCGCTGGATGATTGATAAATGTCTCAATGGTACTTATGGTGGGAGTCTCATTAGTGTCTACCCAAAATTTCTCAATTTATTCATTGGGTTGAGGCGCATAGGAGACAATAGCATTAGTGTGTTCCATCACGGGATTAGATGAACTAGCTGGAAGATTAGGGTCCATGTCCTTCGTCTTCTTAGTGGATCATGTAATAGGTGGCATGAAATGATTATCCTAAGGAGATATGAAATGCAAGATGTAATGCAAGGATGTTCCTAGGAAGCTAAGGATGATGGCGCTATGACTACAACTTGAGATGATGCATCTAAGATGATGAATATGCTCCTATGGATTAAGGATGACTTGGTGTATGCAAAGATCAAGGGTTGATTTCCCTAGTGTAAGATCAAGTGGATGTGATTGTCTACCTAGGATAGACTTGTGGTCTTCGGTGGAAGGGATTCTCTATCGATGAAAACCAACCTTTTGATCAAGGTGATGAGGTTGCAAAGGCAAAGGGGATTATCCTAAACAATATTTAGTTTAAGGAAACTCAAGAATGGGGTTTTGATTAAGATGTAGGTTCTAAGAAACTCAAAAGGGGATGCAATACCAAGTGAAGGATGTGATTAGGGATGCTTTGGATGATAATTAGGATGATGCTAGGTTGACTAGGATTGGATTAGATTATGCTGGATTATGCTAGGATGAGTGTGTGATGTGTTTGTAAAGATGACAACCTAAGGGAGGTCCTAAAAATGTATGCTAAATGATCCTAAGAAGAGGAGGAGTGGTTATCTATTGTGGTAGACCAGCTAGTCATATTGTTCAAATCCGATGAAAGCAGTGTTTAAATGATATTTTCTCATGAAGCAAGCAACCTTGTTGTTGTATATCACTTTGTCAAATTGTTCTTGTTTATGAGTTTCTTGCTTGACGGAATCAACTATGTGTTGGTACCTGGTAGCCTCTTGGGTTGTATTCTTCTATTCTCTGTACACGGGGGGTAACGGGGTTTTCACCTTCTTGTGCTTCTTGGAATTGGTCATGTCCTATAATGAAATTTTTTGATTTTGGATGAGGAATTGAATATTTTTAGGACATATCTCATAAAAGACCAAATTTTGAAGATGCTGGAAAATTATGAAGCTCACGATAGTCTGCAAAAGGATGGCATTTTGATGATTTAGCAAAAGTTTGATCTTTGTTCTATTTTCAATAGATTTCTTCTATGGAAAGAACCAGTTTCATAACAGTCAAATCAAAAAATAATAGGCATGTGTCTTGAAAATAATCTGACAAGGGACAAAGCAACCTTGAAGGATACAAGCAAGTGTGACAAATTTGTTTGTTGGGTATTTCATTCGTGTTTTGGATTTGTCACTTTTCTTCAAGCACACCAAACACAAGTCTACCTAAGGAATTGGCATCACATGAAATATTATAGGCCCATTGCTTGGTATTCCTTTGGATCACACAACAATGTCACCCCTGGAAGGGCACCTTTGTTTTTGCCTTTTTCCAGGTATTGTTTCCATGCTACAAAGATCTCTTTCACAAAGCAATACCCTAAGACACATATGATTGGAATCTTGGGGGGAGATTCTTCCCTCCCCTTGCACTATAATAAATCACCATTCGAAGGTGAATCAGGTAGCTTCTATGCCTAGAGTACTTAGTAAGGGTCTCTATTCCATTGTATCCTCTATGTCTGCACAAGCACGATTTAGGCATATAGCCCCATAGAGCGTCTTAATAAAAGTGGTCACATAAATGTTATTAAGACTACAAGGCCATACTTATGTTAGACATGAGCTGAGTATAAGCTCAAATGCCAACTGAATCCTGAGGCTTTGGTCCCAAAGAGTAAATTTGATTAGCATGAATTGGAGTGGTGTGGCTTACACCTTGTTCTCACATGGGTCATTACCAAGAGAGTTTTCCATCAACTGACATGCCAACTAAAGGATTAATTTGAAAAACATATATTGGTGATGAGAGGGGTCTAGATTTCTAATTTTCCCACGAGGGGAAAAGAGCATACTCTCCTACCCAATTTTGTTTTCTCCCAAACACTCAAAGCACGTTGTTCTTTCCCAAGGTTACTTTCTAAGTGAAATGTCAAATGAGTCTAGGTTTCTGATTGTCTAATAAAATACAAGAGCATACTCCCCTATCTCTTAACAAGATACTACAAGTGAACCCTTTTATTTATGTGCCTAAGAAAATAAAACTAAGGAAAATACCAAGTTTGTTCATATCTCCTAGATAACCTGCAAGACACAAAGTGAGTAGTCTAGTGTTTTTAAAAATTCTTTGAGAACTGTCCTGCGAGTCTAACTATTAGTATTTTGAGCTTTTCCAAATCTTTGACAAACGATAAAAGGTGATCTGCACAAATAATTCACTAAAAAAAATGATTTCATTAGCATAAGATATGAGCTTTTGAAATTGAAAATGAAAGAGTAACTTTGAGGATATGCACCAAATTTTTTAAGTAGAATCTGAATTAATAGCTTACAAATCTGACAATTTCTCTGAGTCATCTTTCCAATGCTTTTCAAATCATCAAAATCAGAGATCGTATGTGAAAGTTATGGATGTTTTCATGACAGTGTCTCTGTTTGCAAGCAGAGCCACCCATGTACAAGCAGAGTCGCCTATCTGTGGAAGCCACCACTGTAGAAGCAGAGACATCTGTCTGTGAATCTGAATGTTTTTTTGAGAAGAATGAAGTAAATTTTGATAAATTTTAGGGACGTGGGTCCAACCGGGCGTGCCAGAATGTAGTATGAGGAAATATTCAACCTGTTGGGAGCAAGCTCAAACATGAGAAGTTAGCAGATTAGCACATATAATTCATGAAATAAGAAATAACCAACAAGAAATATTCATAACATTAGATTGAGCTAAAATAATCTATTTCACCCTATATTACGTGTTTGATTTTCTCTTTTAGATTGGATGTAAATGTGCTCTCTCAAACACAAATGGAGTGGATCTCCAATGCAATGCAACTTATGAATGCAAGACTGGATGAAAAGAAGAGATTCAAGAGCTAGTATGAAGAAATAGTCTCAAATTCTTCTCAAAATATGATATTCTAAATTGAAAATAATATTCAAGACAATGAAATAAACTATGATTCATTAACCATTAGCCTAGCATGTAACTTCTAAATGATTTAAGCATACAAGCATGAAAAATAGAAATGAGCTTTTAAAACTAAAATAACATAATAACAATGCAAAATGAGAGATGGCAATACAAGAGGAGAAGGCTTCTATTTATAGATTTTTGGGAGAGAAGATAAGGGCTTGAATGAGGTGGCACCTATGTGGCATCCACATAAGAGCCACATAAAGGACACATGGGCTTGGAAGTGATGGCCATTTTGGAGTCAAACATAGCATTAAATGTTTGAGTGGCTCAAGATATTCAAGTGGGGGACAAATATATAAGAGTATTTAAGAGGAATGGGTGACCATTTTGGAGAGAATTTTTACACGTGTGAGCATTCTATTAGCATTAAAAGGGTTAGGAATCACCTTTTTAAGTAGGATCAAAGGATAATTAGGTGGGGAAGTATGTTTAGAGAATGAGGTGATGGGTGTAGAGTAGGAATAGGGTAGGCTTAGGGTAGACCTCTAGATAGGATTTAGATTATAATTCAAATTAGATTTGAATAAATTATAGTTTAGAAGAATTAGGGATATGAAGGATTTTTAATAAATATGAATTTCTTAAAAAGGGATTTTGTGAAGCAAATGTATTTAATTAAAATACATTAGAATAATATTTAGATTATTAATAAATACCAACTATGAAACTATTTAATTGATTAAATTAAATAGTTAGATGAACAAAAGAGTAATTAATATTAATATTTTTGGACGTCTACAAGGATTTTCTTTTTTAATAGAAATAAACACAATTTCATCCTCACTAGAAACAAAATCATCATCAATGACACCTTCTTTAGCAGCATAAAAACTCTTATGACCCTTAGAATGATATTTCTTATATTTTTCTCTATAATCCTTAGAGTTTTTGTTCAGACATCTAGATGAAATATGACCAATCTTTATTGCAATTGAAGCATTTCAAAGGTAACTTTCCTTCATACTTACTAGAGCCCTTAGGTAGTCTTTTCACAATCAAAGCTTCAAGTTCATCAATCTACCTCTCTTCCTCCATGATCTCTTCCCAATATTTAGCATAATGTTTGAATTTTATCTTTGTAGAGCTTTCTCCTTGGTCATACTTAGTCACACTAGCTTTAAATGCAGTCTCAACCTTTGAAAGTTCCTTACTAAGTGTAGCCATCTCATAGGCACAGAGTTTACCTGCCAAATCTTCTCTATAAATTTATCTTATAGTTCTCAATTCCTCAATAGAAGCAACTTTCTCATTGTAACATGCGGGAAAATATCTCAGAATATTATCCACAACTTCAATGTCTTTCAAGGTACCACCAATAGATCTGATTGCACAAACCATATCATTTACTCTCTGCAAATAGACTGGGGCAGTTTCATCTTCATATCTTTATATTTTTATTTTAATCCATGCAACTTACCTTGCTTAACGTATGTATCACCTTCATAAATAGTTTCTAATTTCTTCCATAACTCATGTGCAGTCCTTAATCCATAAATGTGAAAATATTCTGAATTAGATAAGGCACTGATCAAGGTCTCTCTTGCTAACATGTTCTCCTTGAATTTCTTCTTTTCATCTAAAGTAGCTTTTTTAGATCATTAATAATAGCATAAGGCTTCTCAGTAATCTACCAGTACTCATATTTTGTTCCCATGCATATCAATTAGGTATTCCTACAATCCTTCCAAATCAGATATTTGTTTCCATCAAAATTTGGACTCTCCTTTATTATACTTGCCATGGAAGATGTCCTTCAAGTGGTGAAGCTTCTTCAAAAGGACTCAACTTTGATACCAATTTTTTGGCCCAAAAGGAGGCAAGCAAAACTAAAAAGGAGGTGAATAAATTGTACACACCTAATAACTTTAATTATACTTTGTCCAACTAGATCTTAAAAATAAACAATAAATACAAGATCCACAACACATAACTTAGAACACCAAGATTTGTTCTCGAGGAAACCCAATTAAGGGAAAACCCCGATGGGAATTAAACCCACAATATGAATTTACTATGTTAAAGTATTTCTCGGTTAAGAGCGAAATATAGAAAAAAGAATGCACAAGAAACCGTAGGCTTATAACCCAATCTATAGGTACACCGTCGAGAGCTCACTTCTCACAATACAATCATAGATGTGGCCCCTAGTTAGGTTCACCAAGCTATTTTGAATTAAAAGAGGGTGGACATACAGTCCATTACAACTGAACTGACAAACAACATCTCCAATGCCAATATAGTTCCAATGAAGTACAAACTATGCCTTAAATGTAGAACAAAAGTATCAACAATTCTCGTTAGAATCACATACTACCACATCTCTCTCCTCTCAACAATTACAAAATGGTCTCTCATTTATATTGATTTCAAAGAATTATCAACCACTAGGTCAGCTATACCTATTACAATAAAAGATTTAAACAATAAGCTCAATCTCCAAATCGATCCAAGTCAAGTCGGCTAAGACTTAGATAGGACCCAAATATTGAATCAAGAACATAATAGAGTATAACCAAAACAACGTCAATAATCACAACACGTTACTCCATCAAGTCGTCTAAGACCTAAATGAAGAAACACCAACATGCTACCCAAAATAGAAAATTTGATCACCTCAAACAATGCAATCCCATAGCATGATCATTACATGATCCAAGAAAAATAACAAGCACCATGAATACCATCCAGAACAAAATCCAAACTCATCTTCATCTCTGATCAACAAGAACATGATCCAAATACTCAACCCTTGTACAAAGGAACACTATAACAACAAAAACCAACAAATTGATCAAATCTTACTCAAACTATCATCCAAACTTCTTCAAACCTATGTAGAAAAACTACATACAACATGGGACAAAACGTTACGATCACAACTCAAGATCTTCAATGTAGCACTTGAAAAATTGAAATATTCTTCACTAAACACACTGTCTGAAACAATAACCAGTATGTTGACATCAATGAAAAAACATGAATGTCAGCACAAAAAAAACTCTGACATGCTCAACAATCTTCGAACACTCCATTCCATATTTTGATTCTATTACATTGGATTTTTTTTCTAATGATAAAATTTCTTTGTGCATTCCTTTGTTATGAAATTTTGGCTTTTGAACTTTATTTTTAACTTTACTTTGAACTTTAAAAATTTTGAATTCTCGTGTTCAAATCTTGCTTGTGCATCTTGTGTTGTCGCGGCTTCATTATAGCTAGTCTTTCCTTTAGGTATTTTTTTTTCTTATTTTGAACTTTCAAAGTTCAAATTGTACAAGTGCAAGTGGAAGGTGAGTCCTCTTTATCAATTTAAAAAGTCATCGCATCTTTGGTCAAGTTTATTTCTCTCAATTTGAACTTTCAAGGTTCAATTTCAAAGGTTCAAATTTAAGGATTTTCATTTCTAGATCCGTGGCTAATTTCATGAAGGAAAAAGATTATGTTGGTATGAACAGAGTATAAGATGGGAGATTTCAAATTTTTGAAAATCGTATCTTTCTGGGAAAGTTAATCATTATTTTGTGAAGCTTAAGGGGTGTGAAATGACAGTTAATTAATAGTATGTCAGACTGATGTCACTTCGCCATTAATTTGTGTCAAGGTAATGAAGGTTTAAGCATGCTGCAAATTTAGGAAATCTTTTGCTTTTTTTAAGCAAATATTGTGTTACTTTTTTTCATGAAATCTTGATTTATTTCATCACCACGAAGCTAGAAATATGAAGGAGGTAATTTCAAGGTTGCAACACTGACATTTTCATGAATTCTAGTGAGTCATCAAACTCTAAACTTCTAGTTTAAGCAGTCTGTTGAAGAATAGCAAGTTTCCAAGTTTCTTCTTGGATACCTTGTTTTCTTGTTCTGGAATTTTAATTGTTTAAGTAAGATGAAGTAGAACAGGCCATTATTGCCTAAGTTAGAGTCCTCATATGGTCTGGTTAGTTCTCTTCTATAATTGGAAGACACAACCCTTATGAATATAACCGTAGAAGAAATTATTGAAAAGCTAAGAAATCCCCGGAAAGGTTCTATAGTAGATAAAATATGACAGAGTGGTTTGATTGAAGCGTTTCTTTCCCAACTATGACTCCATGCCTAGAGCTGGTTCTGGAATATATGAATCACTATGACAGAGATGAGAAGTGCATTCACACCATTTTTGGTGAAGTGTTAGTGAGGATTGACAAGGAAACTGTAATGTATTCCATGGGTATTCCAGTTAAAGAGACATACAAAGCATTGACAATTAGTACAACTTATTCATTCTTTGCAGAGAAGAATAAATAGTATAGAAATGTAATTGCTAGGGGTTTGTTTCTAAATAATAAGAGAGGTGGCTCTTTCCTTCCAAAATCCCTTACCCATGAACACCTTATCCCTGAGATAAGAGATTTGGCCATTTTGTTAACTAGGGTTAAGGGAAATCAACATACCTTTCACTGGGAGGACTGGATGTTCTTTTATATTCAAGTGTTGATAAATGGAGAGAAGATCTTAGTTTGGAGTGAACTCATTGTTGAAAAATTACACAAAGGTTTAGCCAAATTCATTGGCATGAGGGGTTTCTACATGTCCTCTCTCTTGTTCTATATTCTGGTTTGTTTTAGACATTGGCCTGGGTTACATCATGAAACTTTGACACCCAAGATGAAAATTTATGATTATTATCCCTTGTCACAACTATAGAGATGTGCATCAAATTTTACTAGATTAAATGATGTATTTTTGGGCCGTCTTGTTTTTGAATTATGCAAAAGCTTGCATAAAAGGTTGTTTGATGAAGCCTTACAGTTAATTAAAACCTATGGTAGTTTCTTCATTTAGTTTCTCACATTTCCTTACATCAGAGTTGGCAGGTTCAAAGGTGATCCCTTTAGGTTTCCTAGATATGTGCTGGATCATTTGGTACTCACTGAAGTCTACAGATAGTTGGAAATCATTGAAAATAGCTTGAAGGGAAAGAAACCATTAAGAATAAATTTTCCTATGGAATTGGGACACTACTTCCACAAATCCACCTCAAAAACCCTCAATTTAGCTACAAAGATCAAATTTTTGAAGCTCAAAACATATACTGCACGCTTGAAATTTGATAGGAAGGGTTTTGCTAAGTCTTACAGGCATGACAGAAGGTTTCGCCCACCTATTTCAGCTAGAGGACTACTGGGAAGATTTTGACGATGAATTTGAGGTGCGCATGAGATTATGGTCTTGTTTTACATTAGGGAAAATTGTAGGGATGAAACTCCCTGTTAATATTAAAGGAATTGAAGAGTACCAGATGAAGAAGTGTTGGATTCTAGATATAGCAGTAGATTACAAGGCGAGCCTCTTGCAGAAATAGATTGGAATAGGCAAGAAGAGGAAGAAATTCAACATAGGACATTCAATGTGATAAAAAGAACAGAGAAATGGCTAAGGGAGAAAACACTGGGAAAATTAGGGATTTCTAAACCAGAGACTCATGTACACACCCAGGATACTCTGTTTCCCTGAAATACATTTCTTCCCCTAATATTCCTATTGGAATTTATATTGCAGGTATAGTTGATTTGGAAAAGAGCCTTAAAAAGAAGGTTTCCTCAGAAGCTAAATCTCCCACTCTAGCAAGAACTACACATTCCCGGAGCAAGAGGTTAAAAAAGGTTATAATTAGTCACAAAGTTGTGGAATTGGACTCTATTGAAGAAAGAAAAACCCCCATGGAGGAGTAGGCTCTGGACGTACTGAATTTGGATAAATTTGAAGAGGGAGGAGAAATGAGTAAAGAGCACTTCACCAATGATGCTCTTTCTATCAATTCTGTTGTGCTACAAACTCCTCCTACTAAAGACTCAGTAGATACACCAGCATGGCTCTGATCCTCCATTAGTAGAAATAGGAGTATTGTGCCAATTTCATTTCCAGATAAGTACATGGTGAGAATATTCTTAGGCAAGGAGGCAAAGATTAAAAAGACCAAGAGTGAAGGGATGATAGATGTTGATGCTGAGATTGGGCGCTGGTTTGCAAAAGTTATCGTTCCCAAAAATGAAAAAAATTTAGATGAGGTAATAGATAAAGATTTCAAAGTTGAAAAGATTGACCTGGGAGTTGCTACTTGTGTAGCAGAGGTTAAACCTTTAGAGTCCTTGACAAAAAATATTGTCACAAGGGCCTAGAAGGATGAAAAGGATAAGCAATAAAAAAAGTTAGCAATATCTCAAATGGCTGAGTAAATCTACTCCATTCATCATCTAGATCACACCCTCACAACACATCCCCCAATGGCTTTTGATCCAAAGTCTCCCGAAAATCAGTGGATGAAGGAAAAAATTCTACACAACAAGTCAATTGTTGAGGCATATTCTTGCTAGCTAGACTCAGTGGTTGATCGAGGAAGCAAATACATATATGACCTCAGTCAAACTTATAAAGATGATATTGCTACTAAAGATAGTCTAGATACAAAGGTAAAATAATGGGATAAAGAAAAGACCCAATAGATGGAAGTGATAGCTCAGATGTCAGAGGTAAAGAAATATGCTATAATGAAGTTCCTGTTTGAACGACCAATTGAAAGATTTGATGACAAAATCTTTTTTGTTTCATAAGATCATTTATATTGGAGGAAATCTATTATAAAATAGGGCATTGAGGAATTCGCTAAGTTGGTGAAAGATCTCACTTAATTAATAGGCATGATGAATAATAACCTTGGATTCATTAAGGTGCAGTTGTTCAAAGAAGATGATAAAACTCCACAGAAGCCAAAAGAAATGAATTAAGATTTCAAGGACAGGGTTCGTGTGGTTAAGGAAACAAAAATAGTCACACCTAATTAGTTCTCGTATGTTGCTGAGATGGAATCCATGCTGATTATGTGTCATAATAAATTCAAGTTGCACAAGGGGAAAGTGGCGTTGGTCTGCAAAGAGAACAAAGTATGGAAGTAGAGGATTACGCATATTGGCGTTCCCAATCATCGGCTGGTGGTTAATTTTTTGGATGAACATTTAGAATGGGGGAAGTTACAAACCTAGACATCATCAACCATGACGATGTCATAAACTTGGGTATCCAACAAAATAATTATGCCAGATTGATCACTTTGGTTTTTTTGTTCTGTTGCTTAGTATTACTTGCTGAACTATAGTCTTTTTAATTTTTAATCCTTTAAGGAGTTAGTTTTAAAACTTCCAAGAAACAATTTTATTCTCAAGGTATATATGGCTTATTATGACTTGAGAAAAGGGTCAGCCAAATTTTGTGATTTTGTTTTTCAGTGAGTTTTATGGTGATACCTAGATAACTAAAAGAATTTTTATGATCTGAAAGTTATTTTGATCAGTTGGTTAAAATTTGAATATATATATCACAACTTTGGTATGTTCATATGAATATATGAATGTAATTTGTAATGTCCCCGCCAGGGAACCCATAAGGAATCAGGTCTTATGACCAAAAATTGCAACTAACATTTTTTTTTCTAACATTAAATCATTACTACTTCACATTTACATTCCTTAAGGTTCCCTTAATGAATTCATTTGCTAACATATATACATTACTTATCCAAATTGAATTTCATTTCCTTTCTTTACTTTCACATTTAGAACTTAAGAGATAGGGTAAGAAAATAACATTTCATTTACAATTATATTCCTTACTTTATATACTAATTCCATTT
>MU223776.1:1185559-1201677 GCA_018584345.1 Thuja plicata
ACATTATATATTTCCAACTTTGTTCTATCAAATAATAACCCTTGAAATCAAGCCTAGAACTATCCCTCCCAATTACATTGCTTTCCTTTTCAATTACATCTTTCTGATAATAGATCCCATAATAACATGTACATAAATGGCCCAAAGGCACTACAACATATCTTTACATCTTTATTTTCAGTAACAATGATAAAAGTCTTCATAGAAATTGAACATATCCAAGCCACGAGTCACGAATAGGACCTTGAAAGATTTTTGCCACCCAACCATGTGGAACTGATGAGGTTCCACCCCCCATGCTAGGAGATAGAACCAAGATACTCACAAGATAAAGAAATCCAAGACTCAAAAAAGAACATAAAAGATAAAGGCTCAAAAGATAAAGAAATCCAAGACTCAAAAAAGAACATAAAATATCATCATACTATAACATAGAGGTCAAGGTTCTAGGAGACCACCTAAGTGGGTGTCATCACACAACCTATATATTGGGATCCTTCCTGGAAACCATGTAACCCTGGTCCCCCCTTTATGAATAGGGATCCATCCTGGTAGTTATCCCTGATCCCGGTACTCCAATCAAGTCTGTGTAGCCATTATTATGTTCTCTTTCATTATCTTTTGAATCCCCCCCTTCCCAGGTTAATTTTTAAGGCTATCACTTTTTACAAACCCACCCATAGGATCATCTGGCAACCACTTTAGGGTTCCAACACCTATGGTGAGCCACTCACTTAAGGTTCCTATTCCCTTACCCCATCACAAGCCATAAAAACCTCAAATAATCTCAAAAGATCCATCTCATAGGTCTAGGGAACCCTCCGGTGCACTCAGACCATCAGAACAAGTTCTGACCTTATATTATGGACTCTTCCAAAAGCCAAGTATGAACAAAAGCTTAATATAAAAACCATGTATAGAATTTCATTAAACACAACATAAAACTTCCCACATGTGTTTACACAACATTTCATAGCTTATTTCAAAAGTGAAAGGAAATCTCATGTGGCTGAAATTTTGCTAAGTTTGAATTTTTAAGAAATCTCAAAATTAGAAGCTACATCTTAACTCCTATGAAGTCGAAACCTATCTCAATCATCCCAGAAGGCTAATTCCTTTATAAAAATATAACTTAAAGTATAAGAAATTAAAGTACCGTAACTTATAAACCCCTAAAACCCTAAAAATGCCAAATGACTTTCTACACAAACTCGTACGACAATGTGCATTCGCATGCGACATTTGACGAGCTATCGTATGGGTATGACTATGATGTTGTACTTATAAGCCCCTAAAACCCTAAAAACTCCAAATGAATTTCTACACAAACTTGTACGATAATGTGCATTCCCATGCGACATTTGACCAGCTGTCGTATGGGTATGACTACGATGTTGTACGACACTGTAAAACATTTACACAAAATTACATTTTAAGCTCCCCGAAAACACTTAAAACTAATTTTTAACCCATACGAATTTGTATTCATTCCCATATGAAATTTGACCAAGTGTCGTATGAGTATGAACACAATGTCATACGACACTGCAGAATATTTTTATGGAAATGAATTTTAAACTTCCTGAAAACACTAAAAACTGGTTTCTTTAGGCATGGAGAGTGCCTGGGAAAGGTTACCTAAGGTCAACCTGATGCAGGGACCTAAAAACCACATCATAGCACATACTCAACATTACCTAAGCCTCAGAATAAATAAAATAAAAGAAACCATTCACAAAGAAGCCTGCAAGCGGAAAAGAGTAGGAAAAAGGACTGTATCTCCATCCTACACCTTCATGACCCTCCCTACTTTTTCCTACAATTCCCTATTTCATTCAACAATAAATAAACACATCCTCCCATATGATCACAAGTATTCCTAACTTCCCAGGAAGATTTCTTTGAGATACAAAGTAAATAAAAACTATATAATCATACATAATTTACTTCCCGGAAACACAATAGAATACACAGAGCATAAAACATTTACATATCATTTTGGATACATAGTAAAAAAATCATATTATAATTTAATATCATATCATATACAAACACATTCATAAACAAAAGAGGAAGAATGGAGATTCTTCCCAGTTTAGACCCTACCTTGGGTCCTACGGAGAATCCTCTTCCCTTGGCTGGAAAAATCTCTATGAAGCTTCAATCCTTGAGTAGATATCCTTCTGGAAATCTTCCTCCAAGCAAACCTCACACACTTGACTTCACAAACCAGAGACTCTCAAATCACATAAAATTTTTGGAAAAATCAATTACAGACAACTCAAACAAATAACAATCCTCCAAAATTATCATCCCCCTTCACACCAAAAATCTTCAATTATTTATCCTCCAACTATGTGGTTGGAGGAGTTGCTTTACGGGAAGAAACTCCTCCAACTTCCATAGTTGGTAGGAGGAATAACCAAATAATTTCACGTAAAGACTTAATCAAGGTTTTAATAAAATTAATTAAAATATCTTTTAAATGAAAGCATAACAAGAATAATAGACAAACACCTTTCAAGAAAAACACATAACACAATAGGAAAACAAGTAGCCTAACTTCTAGGAGGTCTTGAGTTCAACTCCCTCCTAGATAGCTAATTTTACTACAAAGGGAATTTTCCTTTTATTCTTATTATGTTTACTTTTTATTAAATACATTCATCAAATATACTTTATTTCACCCACTTTATTTATTTATTACAAATAACATACCATTTACACAAATAATGAAAACATACAATTATTATTATTTATATAAGTATGGATATATGCGTGTGCACCCACATATACACATACCTATATAAAATACAAAAATTATAACATATTTATAATTATTATACATATAAAAAAGATTAATTCTAACTCATAACATAAATTCAGACCAACATCAAATCAAGTCTATAACATAAACTGCATTCTACTTCCCCAACAAGGATAACTCCCTAAACAAAATTCTAAGTCCAAGGGCAACCTCGAGAGTATCTTGGTTAAATCTCCACACATCAACACTTTGAGGATTTTGAAGGCATGCTCAAACCTGTGTAGCCAGGTGGAGACAATGCCTAGTACCTGCATCCTGCATCACCAACTGATATGCATATACAAATATATAAATATAAATAGACAGTGGCAAACAAGGAGGGAGAGTGCAACATCGTGTGGATCTCCCATAGGAGTTAATATGATTGCCCCTCCTCATCCTACACTCACATCAACCAATGAACATCAAACCATAATAGGATCAGTAGGGTTAAATCATAATATAAACATCATAACACAAATCAATGTAAAACATTTTACTGATAGTTCATTTCTAGCCATTCATCATTAAATTATAACTCATTTCATATGTCCAAATAATTGTAGTAGCCAAATATATATGCTCAAATGTCTCATAAAATGCTAACTAAATAATAATCATAGTCTATCATGAAATCCAAAGTGTCAAAGCAATAGTCCTGTCCGTCTAACATAGGAAGATTCTAGGGTGGGCATTACATTATTTCTGTTTGAATTTCAGTGGTATATTGTTGTATTTCTCTCAAATTGCGAAGAGAATTCAGGTTATATTTATCTTTATCTTTAATTCATTGTGGATATCAGTCTTTTGGCTATATCCTAGCTTTTCATTTCAGTGATTCTATATCAAATTTATACCTTGTTTAAAGTTTGAATTCTTGAACCTTTGATACTTTAAGGTAAAAAGTATTGTCTGTAAAATTTTCTTTATTAATTCATGGAGAGAATAATTGAAAATAATTGAAGAGGGAGCTGCACCTTTATGAAAAGGGACATGACCATTAAGGAAAATCCCAACTATTAATTAATTGATTTCTCCCAATAGGGCTATAGAGAATTATTTTACTTGATCATCTTTGATTAATTTTGGGGATAAATCTATTAACTAATAAATTTTTGGCAACTCTACTGGGGATTCTCATAATAAGTGGGTTAGTTTTCAAAATCTATTTATGTATGATTAATCATGGTGTTACCTGTTGTTGTGATACCTGGACAAGAAGAAATTCCTCCAGTATTGCAGCCTGATTTGCATTTCCTAGACACCCAGGAAGACATTATTGTCAATCTTTACGCATTAGCCTAGAAATTAAGAACCAGTAACCAACAATATCAACATGTCAGGTTTGTGATTGAAGAAGAAGAGGAAATAGGTGAATGGATAAGAGGAATCACTATATCCCAGGAAGCCATAGTTGTGGATAGGGCAGTCGAAGGGCCTTAAAACCAAAATACTGGATTCTAAACATTTCACTAGGTCCTAGGCAAAGCAGGTTTTAGTAGATCAGGACTTAGAAAATATTAAACAACTCACTAGTGCCCTTGATTTAAATTTACCCCAGTCATCTAGGCATAAGCCTAAACCAAATCAAAAATTTATAGTCTCACCATCATCCCATGCTCTAGTCCTTTCAGGGACACCACCACCCTTGAATATTAATCTTCCCCCTATTCTAAACGCCATGGCTGATAATCCTTGGGGTGTTGCAGTGGGGCCTCTGAACCTTCCAGCACATCATTCTCTACCTAAAGGTGCTAAAGATGTATTTCCATGATTTACTAGAGACGGGAAGGTCTTGGTTGAAGAACATTTGAACACTTTTAATTTGGATAATGGTGTCTTGGTTGTGTAGCATGAAGATGTGGTTGTGAGATTATTTGTGAAAACTTTATCTGAAGGCACTATAGAATGGTCCATTCATCTTCCAATAGCCTCTATAATAGGGTGGGCTGATATGAGGACAACCTTTGAAAATAGGTTTAAGAGTATAGAGGACAAACACTCACTATTTCCTTAGTTGACCCAGATGAAAAAAGAGATACATGAGCCAATGCATGATTATGTGGCCAAATACACTAAATTTGTACATAAGATTCCTACTGGGAAGAGGCCCACCCCAGAGAATCAAAAATTTTTCTTTGCAAATTCAATTCCCCCTGACCTTCAATTTCATCTATGTAAAAGTAGACCAGTAGATTTGGGTGCGGCCCAAACACAAGAAATTGAATTGGAGGATGATTTAATCATTGTAGGGAAGTGGAGAAAGGAAGTTCAAACTCATCACACACAAGAATATTCATCATCATCAGACCCTATAGTCCAAATACTTGTAAATGATATGATTTCTCTAAAAAAAAAACTACCAAAAAATAATGCTCCTTACCAAGACATTCCACAAAAGTTTCAAAATTAATCTGTTGGAACCTTTGGAAGACAGTTAACATTTCCATCTTCTCAGTAGAGATTGGCTATAGAAGGTTCCCAAAGTGGGAAGGCTAATATATGTGTTTTTCACCTAATAGATGATCATGATGGAAATACCTACCCATAAATGGGAGGTATGTTCAAATGAATATTCAAAGAGAAACTGTTGAAGAAGTTCAAGAAGATGAGGTCGGTCCAAAATTACCTAGCGACTTTGAAACTTATTACCTTGAATATGAATCTGATTCAGATAGAGGTGAAAATATTTTGGTAACTTTGGAGGAGCCCTCATGCTTAGTTCTAACAAGGAATAAAAAAGGATACAAGTCTTCCCCTATGGTTTTATCTCCAGCATCCACCAACAGGGCGAGTGAACCTGGAAATTGAACTTTGAGCTTTTCGAAGGTCAATTGTTCAAATTCCCCAGAGGTTCCAATTTTAAAAAGGTTTTATGTTGACCCTTCTTTTGATATTTTTGGATTTTGTATGTCTTCAAAAATTCAAAATTTTCCGTTGAATATTTAAGATAAAATCCTAGGGAGGTTGATAAACTTGTGGATTTTGTTAGAGGAAATGAGCCATCAAAATCAACTGATAACCTGGTGAATGTAGAGTCCAACCAACCATCTACTTCCAACCCGTTAGGTCAGCCTAAAATTATTGAACCACAACCTCAGAGGGAAACTTTAAATGAAACTTCTCAATCATTCGTGAAACCACAACCTTTATACGTGTCATTGTTTATCCACAACCACAAGCTTGACAATTATATTATTGATTTCGGTGCTTCACATAACATAATTACCTCCTTTGTAGCTAAAGCACTAGACTTAACCTTGACCAAAACCTTTGGGTTCTGCTATTATATGGACTCAAAACAAGTACCTTTTTTGGGTCAAATAAAGGATGCCCAGGTAGCCTTAGCAGCTCATCCTATAAAAAGTGTTAAGCTAACAATCTTGGTCGCTGACATCCCTGCTAGTTATGGCATGTTGTTAAGTTGCACCTTTTGCAAGGATCTTGGGGTGGGAGGAGATTAATTGGATTGGTCACATGCTATTATTTTAGTAGAAAAAGAAAAGTTCATTCTTGAACCCGAGCCAAAGTCGATGATTTGAGGTCTCATGTTTTGTATGAAGAATCTGAATTTGGCAGTTATTTTATTCTTCTTGAACCTGATATAGCTAAGGAGGTACAATTGGAAGACCAGTATTTATGGACCATGGAGTTTGATGGGAGTTTTTCCCATGCTATTTTTTGAGTAGGGGTGGTGTTAATATCTCCAGAAGGAAAGAATATCCCTTCCACTTACAAGCTAGAGTTCAGTAACACAAACAATACAACATAATATGAAGCCTTGCTACTCGATATTGAAGAAGAAAAAAGGAGAGGAATTAAGAGTTTGAAACCCTTTGGGGATGCAAAGTTAATGGTTAAATAGATTTGAATTATCTTCACAATGAATAATGGAAGACTCAAGCACTATTTCAATAAAGTATGGGATGAAACAGAAAGTTTTGAAGCCTTCTCTATTGAAGCCATCCCACGTGAGTTTAATTCTAGAGCTGACACTTTGGCTGGGTTAGCTTCTCTCCTTATACCTCATTCTAAATTTGATAATGATGTATATAGAGTTGAATTGGATCATCAACACAGTGTCCCAAATAACTTAGAATCATGGTGATTACTCTGCGATGATAAATATATTAATCTTTTTATGCAATGTTTAGATATGTTCTCTTTAACATACTTTGAAGGATCCAAATCTGACTGTCATGAGTTTTCCCCTGATGAGGAGGGTTGTTCAAAAGTTGATGTAATTCAGTTAAAAGGAACAAGATTCCAAAAGGACTTGTCACTCTAGAGAAGTTGTTTACTAGGCGAGATTGCTACATAGGCAACAGAGAAGTGCACAAGAATTCAGAGCCAGGTGCCTATGAGAAGGTAAATATTGGGGAAGAATTTGACCCCAAAATGGTGAATTTGGGACTTTTTGTACACTAGAAGAAAAGTGGAGATTTTTCCAATTATTAAAATCTTACAAGGATGTTTTTTCTTGGTCTTATAAAGACCTAAAATATTTTGATCAAGGATAGGCGTAGCACCACATTCCTCTTAAACTAGGAATGATTCCTTTCAAGAAGAAGTTGAGGAATTACAATCCCAAGGTAGCTGATGTCTTTTTCAAGGAAGTGGATAAAATGTTGCAGGCCCAAATTATTTATCCAATTCATCATTCGACATAGGTAGAAAATATTATACCCATGCATAAAAGGAATGGAGAGATATGTATGTGTGTAGAATTTCATAATTTGAACCAATGAAGTCTTAAAGATAATTATCCTCTCCCAGTGATGGATCAAATCCTTCAAACCATGGCAAGATCAGAAATGATGTCTCTATTAGATGGCTTTTCTAGTTATAACCAGATTAGTGTAGCAAAAGAAGATCAACATAAGACAACCTTCATGACACCTTGGGGCACATTTTCCTACAGGTGCCATTCAGCTTGATTAACGCCAAAGCTACATTTCAACAGGAAATGAATCCTACTTTTAGTAATCTTAGACACAAAATCATTGTCATATATCTAGATGATTTAACAATATTTTTTTGAGGAAGAGGCATATCAAGGACTTAAAACAGATATTGCAAAAGTGTTGAGAGCATAAAATTTCTCTAAACCCCAAGAAATTAGTCTTTATTGTGACCGAAGGTAAGCTCTTGGGCCACATCATATCAAAAGAGGGGATAAGGGTAGATCCAGAACAAGTGAGGGAAATCTAGCAGTTAGCTCTACCATCGAACAAAACCGGAGTAAAATATTTCTTTGTTCAGGTTAAATCCTAAGGAAATTTGTTCCATACTTTTCTGAAACCATGAAGCCTCTTATGAACCCGATGAGTGAAAATAAAATGTTCAAGTGGAATAGTGAGGCTACATCCACTTTAGAAACAGTCAAAGAAGCAATTGCAAAAGCCCCGACTCTAGTTCATCCCAACTTCAAGAGGGATTTTATTATTCACTGTAATACTTCTGATCATTCAATGTCAGGAATTCTAATGCAATAAAATAATCTAGGGATAGAAAATCCAATATCTTTCATGAGTATCCTATTAAAAAACATGAACTGAACTATTCACTAGCGGAGAAGTGGGAGTTTTTAGTAGTAAAGGCGGTGAAACAATTTAGATATTATATACTACATTCTCACTCCATGTTTTTGTTCCAAACACCACTATGAAAAGAATTCTCACATAGTAGGAGGTTGGTATCAATAATAGGGCTTCCTGGGTAGCCAAAATCTAAGAATTTTATTTAGATATCACACCCACCAAGCTTGTTCGGGGGCAGGGATTATGCAGGTTGTTAGCAGGGAATGAAGATGATAAAGAAAGGCTTCCCCTAACATTGTTGGTTGGCCTAATTGATCCTTGGTTTTTTGATGTGGCACATTACTTGACTTATGGAGATTGTCTAGAATACATGAGCCCAAAAGAGAAGAGAAATCTAAAACTCAAAGCTGCCAAGTATGTGATCATTGATGACATTCTTTACAAAATGAGTTTGGATGGTATGTTCCTCAGATGTGTGGATAAAGAACAATAGGAGAAGCTACTAAAATATTTTCATAATGAAGAATGCGAAGGACATTTATCTTCCATAGTGATCTCTTTTAAGTTCTTGAGAAACTATTATTACTAGCCAGGTATGTTCAAAGACGCATAGCACTCAATGTGAAAAGTGTAAATTGTTCACCAGGAAACCACAATTAGTGGCTCTATCTTTGAGGCCAGTGATTATTGAAGAAAAATTCCATCAGTGGGGCCTCAATTTTATAGGTCCTTTGAATCCTCCCTCATCTGTGCATCACACCCATATTTTGATAGCTACGGATTATTTTACAAAATGGGTTGAAGCTATCCCTGTGAAGAAGACTTCCTCTGTAGTTGTCTATGATTTTGTAAAATTTTTTATCCTAGTAAGGTTTGGCACCCCGCAAAAGGTAGTGACTAATAATGCCACTAATTATTCCTCACAAGAGCTACAAATTTTTTATTATGATCATAGTATAATCCTTTCTCATTCCTTGGACTATCCAAGGCAATGGTTAGACAGAATCGATAAATAAATATTTGATCAACATCATGAGGAAATTAGTAAGTGAGAATGCTAAGGATTGGCACAAAAAAATTTATGAGGTGCTTTGGGCAGATAGGACTTCCTCTAAAATGGAAATAGGGATGTCCCCTTTTGATCTGGTGTATGGAGTTGAATCTTAGTTGTCCCTCCCATTGGAACTATCTATGACTAGATTGCAGAAAGTGACTGAGGACAGTAATTCCAAAGTGAAATAAAAAAAAAAGTCATGTACTTGACCGGGATATGTGAAGAAAGAGAAAGACTTGTTGATCACATAATAATGCATCAAGCTAGAGTAAAATGGATTATTGATAGATAAGCTAGGCCAAGGAAATTCATGTCGAAAGATCAAGTGTTACTCTGGGATAGGCACAAAGAACCAAAGGGAGCTCACAATAAGTTTGAATCTCTCTAGAAGGGTCCCCTTTTTATTAGTGAAGTCCTTTGACCTAATTCATTTAAGTTACAATATCTTGATGGAGCCCTGTTGCCCTTTCCCTTTAATGGGAAAGACCTAAAACTATATCAGATGTGATTCTTTTATTATTTTTCCCTTGTATATAAGTTTTTTTTGTACTTAGTGCTAGAAGTTTTTTTTGTGTTAAAGTTTTTCCTTTCAACCATATATCCCAATTTTGCAAAACCAGAGAGTCTAGATTTCATTCCTTGTCCCTAAATGGTCGAGGTCCCTAGCCAAAGCAAATGTTACATTGGATTTTTTTTATGATAAAATTTCTTTGTGCATTCCTTTGTTATGAAATTTTGTCTTTTGAACTTTACTTTGAAGTTTTAAAAGTTCAAATTCCCATGTTCAGATATTGCTTGTGCGTCTTACATTGTCGCAGCTTCATTTTGGCTAGTCTTTCCTTTAGGTGTTTTTTTTTCTCATTTTGAACTTTATTTTGAACTTTCAAAGTTCAAATTATAAAAGTGTAAGAAGAAGGTGAGTCCTCTTTATCAATTTAAGAATCCATCGCATCTTTGGTCAAGTTTGTTTCTATCAATTTGAACTTTCATTTTGAAATTTCAAGGTTCAATTTCAAAAGTTCAAATTTAAGGATTTTCATTTCCAGATCTGCAGCTGATTTCATGAAGGAAAAAGGTAATGTTGGTATGGATAGAGTATAAGCTGGGAGATTTCAAATTTTTAAAATCGTATCTTTCCAGGAAAGTTAATCATTATTTTGTGAAGCTTAAGGGGTGTGAAATGAAATTTAATTAATAGTATGTTAGACTGATGTCACTTTGCCATTAATTTACGTGGAGGTAATGAAGCATTTTGCATGCCATGAATTCAGGCAAATATTTTTCTTTTTATAAGCAAAGATTGCATTTCTTTTTTTCATTCAGTCTTTATTTCTTTCATCGCCATGTAGATAGAAAGATGAAGGAGGTAATTTCAAGGTTGTAGCACTGAAATTTACATGAATTCTGGTGATTTGTCAAACTCTGAACTTCTAGCTTAAGCAGTTTGTTGAAGAATAACAAGTTTTCAAGTTTCTTTTTGGATCCCTTATTTTCTTGTTCTAGAATTTTAATTGTTTAAGTAAGATGAAGTACAATAGACCGTCATTGCCTAAGTTAGAGTGCTTGTCTAGTCTGGTTAGTTCTCTTCTAGAGTTGGAAGACACAACCCTTATGAATGTAATTGTAGAAGAAATTCTTGAAAGGCTGAGAAATCCCCAGAAAGGTTCTATAGAAGATAAAATCAGACAGAGTGGTTTGATTGAAGCCGCTGCTTTCCCAAATGTGACTCCATGCCCAGAGCTAGTTCTAGAATGTATGAATCATTATGAAAAAGATGGGAATTGAATTCGCACCAATTTTGGTGAAGTGTTAGTGAGGATTGACAGGGAAACAGTAATGTCTACCATGGGTATTATAGATAAAGAGACATACGAAGCATGGACCATTTGTACAACTTATTCATTCTTTGCAATGAAGAAGAAATAGCATAGAAATGTAAATGCTAGGGGTTGGTTGCTAAATACTAAGAGAGGTGGCTCTCTCCTTCCAAAACCCCTTACCTTGCATAAAAGGTTGTATGATGAAGCCTTACATTTAATTAAAACATATGGTAGTTTCTTCATTTAGTTTCCGTGGTTTACTTACATTAGAGTTGGTGGGTTCAAAGGTGAGCCCTTTAGGTTTCCTAGATATGTGATGGATAATTTGGTACTCATTAAAGTCTGCAGATAGTTGGCAATCATTGATAAAAGCTTGAAGGGAAAGAAACTATCAAGAATAAAATTTCCTATGGAATTGGGACATTACTGTTGCAAATCCACCTCAGACGCCCTCAATTTAGCTACAAAGATCAAAGGTTTGAAGCTCAAAACATATATTACATGCCCAAAATTTGATAGTAAGGGTTTTTCTAAATCTTACATGGGCATGACAAAAGGTTTCACCCACCTATTTTAGCTAGAGGACTACTGGGAAGATTTTGAAGATGAATTTGAGGTGCACAGGAGATTATGGTCTTGTTTTATATTAGGAAAAATTGTAGTGATGAAACTCCCTCTTAATATTAAAGGAATTGAAGAGTACCCAGATGAAAGAAGTGTTGGATTCCAAATACAACAAAAAAGTATAAGGTGAGCCTCTTGCAGAAATAGATTTGAATAAGTATGAAGAGGAAAAAATTCAACATAGGACATTAAATGTGATAAGAAGAAAAAAGTAATTGCTAAGGGAGAAAAGACTGGATAAATTTAGGATTTTTGAACCAGAGACTCATGTACACACCCAGGATAATCTCTTTCCCATAAATACAATTTCTTCCCCTAATATTCTTGTTAGAATTTATATTACAGGTATAGTTGATTTGGAATAGAGCCTAAAGAAGAAGGTTTCCTCAGACGCTAAATCTCCCACTCCAGCAAGAACTACACATTCTTAGAGCAAGAGGTTAAAAAAAATGCAATTAGTCACGAAGTTGTGGAATTGGACTCTATTGAAGAAAGACAAACCCCCATGGATGATCAGGCTCTAGACATGCTAAATTTGGATAATTTTGAAGAGGGAAGAGAAATGAGTAAAGAGCACTTCACCAATGATTCTCTTTCTGTCAATTGGGTTGTATTAAAAAATCCCCCTACTAAAGAATCAATAGATATACTAGCATGGCTCTGATCCTCCATCAGTAGAAAGAGGAGTATTGTACCAATTTCATTTTTGGATAAGCACATGGTGAGGAAATGCTTAGGAAAGGAGGTAAAGATTAAAATCCCAAGATTGAAGTGGTGATATATGTTGATGCTAAGACTGAGTGCTAGTTTTTAGAAGTTTCCATTCCCAAAAATGATAAAAATTTAGATGAGGTAACAACTGAATATTTCAAAGTTGAAAAGATTGACCTGGGAGTTGCTACTCGTGCAAAAGATGTTAAACATTTAGAGTCCTCGACAAAAAATATTGTCACAAGGGCCTCAAAGGATGAAAAGGACAAGAAAGAAATGAAGTTGGCAATATATCAGACGGCTAAGTATATCTACTCCATTCAACATCCAGACCACACCTTCACAACACAGGCCTGAATGGATTTTGATCCAAAGTCTCCCAACAATCAATAGATGAAGGAAAAGATTCTATGCAACAAGTCAATTGCTAAGACATATTCTTGTTGGTTAGACTCAGTGGTTGATCAAGGAGGAAAATACATAGATGAGCTCAGTCAAACTTATCAAGATATTATTGTTTCTAAGGACAGTATGGATGCAGTGAAAAAAATGAGATAAAGAAAATAACCAATGGATGGCACTGATGGCCCAGATGTTAGAGGTAAATAAATATGGTATAATGAAGTTCCTGTCTGAATGACCAATTACAGGATTTGATGATGAAATCCTTTTTGTTTCGCAAGATCATTTAGATTGTAGGAACTTTTTTATAAAATAGGGCATTGAGGAATCCTCTAAACTGGTGAAAGATCTCATCGCCTTGATAGGCATGATGAATAATGACCTTGGATTCATTAAGGTGTAGTTGTTCAAAGAAGACGATAAAACTCTATATAAGTCAGAAGAAATGAATCAAGCTTTCAAGGATAGGGTTCGTGTGGTTAAGGAAACAAAAATGGTCATGCCTAATGAGTTTTCCCACATTGTTGAGATGGAATCCATGCTTATTGTTTGTCATCATCATTTGAAGTTGCACAAGGAGAAAGTGGCGATGGTCCGTAGAGAGAAAAAATTATGGAAGCAGAGGATTGCGCATATTGGTGTTCCCAATCATCAACTAGTGGTTAGGTTTTCGATTGAACATTTAGAATGTAGGAAGTTACAAGCCCAGTCATCATCAGCCACAACAATGTCATAAGCTTGTATATCATGTGGAATAATCATGCCAGATTGATCACTTTGGTTATTTTGTTCTGTTGCTCAGTATTACTTGTTGAACTCTAGCCTTTTTACTTTTTACTCCTTTGAGGAGTTAGTTTTAAAACTTCCAAGAAACAATTTTATTCTTGGGGTATATATGGCTTATTATGACTTGAGAAAAGGGTCAGCCAAATTTTGTAATTTTTTTTTTTAGTAAGTTGTATGGTGATACCAAGATACTTGAAAGAATTTTTACGATCTGAAAATTATTTTGATTAGTTGGTTAAAATTTGAATATATATATGTATATATATATATATATATATCACAGCTTTGGTGCATTCATCTAGGTATATGAATGTAATTTCTATTGGAATTTCATTTGTGATTGTGGTATATTGTTGTATTTCTCTCAGATTGCGAAGAGAATTTAGGCTATCTTTAGCTTTATCTTTAATTCATTGTGGAGATCGGCCTTATGGCTAGATCCTAGCTTTTCATTTCAGTGATTCTATATCAAATTTATACCTTGTTTAAAGGTTGAATGCTTGAACCTTTGATACTTTAAGGTAAAAAGTATTGTTTGTGAAATTTTCTTTATTAATTCATGGAAAGCATAAATAAAAATCATTGAAGAGGAAGTTGCACCCTTATGCAGAGGGACACGACCATTAAGGCGAATACCAACTATTAATTAATTGATTCTCCCAACAGAGTTGTAGAGAATTATTTTACTTGATCATCTTTGATTAATTTTGGGGATAAATCTGTTAACTAACATATTCTATGATCCACTAGATTCTATAATAAGATTCTCAAATCCAGTGCTTGTCGGTATACTATTAGACTTGCATGATTTAGCATATAATAACTTGTCTGACCACACTTGGAATGACTCGAATTTAGTTTCCCAAATATTATTGATTTAGCTCTGCATCAATTAGCTTTTTTACTAGAGTTATGACATACATAAAATTTTCCATGAAAAATATTGATTTTTGTATTCTCCTGATCTGGGACTTGACTCTTACATTGACTTCCTTTGTGACCAACCTTATGATAGATAAAGCATTGAATTATTTACTTTATAATTCTACAATCAACTGCCTTATGATCAATTTTTTTGCAAATTTAACAATGACCATTAAAATTTAGATACTTCTAAGCATTTGGTTGTCTTACTGGAGGCCTCCTTGTAGATTTGTTTTGATTTTTGACCTCGCTTCTTACCTTGACCTTTGCATTTGTAGACGCCTAAAATCGTCCCTTAACATTATAGTTATTTAATTAATAATATTTGTTATATTCTTCCACCTATTTAATTAAATTTGATTAATCTTCTATAGTATTTAAATTTAATTTTAATACCTCTCCCTTAAGTGTGTTAAATTTTATTTAATACCTTTTTCCCATTAAATTCCCCTTTTAAATAAATTTTTAATTTATTTATTCCCTTCACATTCTAATACTCTCCTAAACTATGATTAGTCTAAATTTTAATTTAAAATTTAGATTAATCCTAAATCTAGACTTAGATCCTACCCTACCCCACATCACTCTCAACAAATAGACCTATTTGCTAATTAACTAAGGTTAATTAGGCTAATTTTAGATTCCTACACCCATTAGTGCTAATTATTTGCTCACACATGTGTAAGCAAATTTCCAAAAAATCACATTTTCAAAGAATTCTAAAAATACTTAAACAAGGTTTCTTACAACCTTGATGATGCTTTCTTACTTTTACCGAAAATGCCTCATTGGACCAAGTCTGTCATTTATGACAAGATCTCTTACATGTGTACTTGAAGTACACATTGATCCATCACATCTCAAGTTCCACATGTGATCCACCTTACCCACATCCAACAAAATCCTATAAATAGGAGCCTTGCCAAGAGTAAATGATCCATCATTCTTGCATTAGAGTTATGATGCTAGTTTATTTTTAGAGTTATTTTGTATGCATTTAGATATTTTTACTAACCTTGTTTGTGTTAGTAATAACTGAGAGGGGGGTGAATCAGTGGCCTAAAAAATATTCCAATAATCAACCCAAAAACTTAGTACCAAAATATTAAGCCTCTAGTTATCTTCAGTCATATAAGATGAATGCCTCCAAATACTATAATCAATTTACTACTTCTCAAAATGCTTTTTCAAACCTTCTACTGTATATTTACCGAATAACAGTCTATTAATTTACTGAAAGATAGTAAATTATCTAGAGTATACCGATCAATCCAATTAAGCTATGTGTAATGCAAAACACTAAAGTAATGACTCAAGAACACAATGAAACATGGATTTTTAATGTGGAAACCCTATTAAGGGAAAAACCACTTGGGACCGGTAACCCAAAATTTTCACTCTTTTGAAGTGAGCTCGGTGAAGAGCCAACCTTGTTAAAGGTTACAAACACA
>MU223776.1:1201727-1219430 GCA_018584345.1 Thuja plicata
GGTAACCCAAAATTTTCACTCTTTTGAAGTGAGCTCGGTGAAGAGCCAACCTTGTTAAAGGTTACAAACACACTGTTAGGTGTGTCCTTGTTAGAGGATTTAAAAGTTTAGTCTGTCACTTGATATCTGGCATCTCTATGCTACCTTTCTTGATCAAACACTCACTTGGCCTTTCAATAGGTATCTGGCATCTCATGCTATCTTCATTATCAAACTTTTTGATACTCCTTGGGATGTATCTCAATATAGAAAGGATCTTTAAATCCTGCTCAGTTAACAGACTTTCTGAATCAATGGTTAAACTGAAACAGTATGATCTGTTCACATACAACTTATACTTATAGATTTTTAGATCTATTGTAAGCTCATAAAACTATTCTGATCAATATATCTCTTTTTATACCTTTGCTCCACTTTGATTATGCTTGGTGATGTTGTATTTTGTTGCTTGGTGTCCACAGAAAAATTTAGCTCTTTCCTCAACTTGATTGATCAGGACTGAATGAAGTTGTTCTTCATTAGTTTCTCTCCAGTATCCTCTTTTTATTCATTCACCCACCACATTTCATAATGAATTGAGTTGTCTCTTTATAGACATGATATCACCATTGTTAGGTTATTAATTTTCTTGATCTTGGCGTTATCCACAATCTTAGCCAATTTGATTTAAAGTAAAACTCTTGTTTTATCTCGCAAAGATCTTCTTGCCAACTGGACAAAACAACTTTAAATCCTTTACTTATCTCTGGCTTTATCTTGTCGATGAAAACACTGATAACTACCAGTTGAGTCTATATTTAGCTTTACCAGCTAGATATCTTGTCATTTCTAAACTCCATTTAATTTTGGTGTTTAACTCTTTGATAGCTTCGGTCAACACTCCAGTTCTCCTCAAGCTTCTCCGTCGGTTTACACTATGATGCAGGCCATCGGTTATGCTTTTGATTCTGATCATCGGTAAATCTTGTCAGTGTTCTTGCTCGGGCATCACTGTGACTTGACTTTTCGTTATCTATGTCTGTCGGGTTCCACTGTCCGTCGGTGTTTGAAGTCACATAGTGAATGCTTGTCTTTTAAGCATTACTGAGAGAATAATCTTTATCTCTCTGATTCTCTTAAGTCTTTGACACCTTGATTATAACCGATTAATTATATTAAGTTGACATCAATGAAAATACAATCCATTAACTAATTTAATGTCTTGCATTATCTTTCTGCATTTTGGTGATCAACTTAACATCTTCAAACATTCAATCAGTTACATGTCATCAATTTGTTAGTTATTGCATTTATCATAGTAGTTGCATTCTTAGTCTTGTTTTCAATACTAGAATCTTTCATGTAGTTTCATTTTTACTTCCCTTTCATGCATTGAATGATTGAGGCTAGTTCTCGATAACTAGCTCTTGATTTCATTCAATATCATTGCATGTAGTTTGCATTTTTCCTTTATCATTTAATCAAAGTGGAAGTTATATCTTTTGTTGGGAGAGCACACCCACATTCCTCTTTAAGAGAAAATCAACAAGTCTTGGGTGCACTTGTTTGGCTCATCGGAGGTTATGTTGGAAACTTTGTGTAAGAACTAAGTTTTGATATGTTAAAGTAACTTGTATGATTTTTATCCCTAATTTTTACATGTCTGAGCTTGTTCCATACAAGTAGGTTTTCATCATACACAATTTGGCATGCGGTGACCCACGTCCTTGAAATTTAAAATCTTTTTGAAAATTTGTACCATTTTCCAGACTCAGTCACACTTTGTCATCTGCAAGTTTACACAGAGTCGTCTCCGACTTGGAACGATTGTCTGCATAGATTGTCATCTCCACTTTTCTTAAAATTGACTTAAGTTTTTTTTACATAGTTTAAACTATTTTTTGTGAAATCCTAGGTATTTATCTCTCAATTTTCTTTCACAGAGATACTTTTACAGAGTTAAATGCTGGTAAAATTTTTTAAAAATTATTTTAATCACAGTTGATTGACTCTTATTTTTAAATTATCATCTATGCAGGTTGACTGTCATTTGCGTAGATTTTTGCATGTGCCTGGGTTGAGTCTTCTACGCTCCTCAAGATTTGTGTTGTCACGTGTTAGGTATACTATTTTTTTAATTTTTTCACTAATTGTCATCTGCGCTCTCTAACAACCATCTATGCTCTTTGACTGTCATATGTGTAGTTTGACAATTGTCTACACAGATCTTTGCCTGCAACCTAGCATTGTCATCTGCATTCTATTACGAAAAAAAAATTAGTTTCCAGTAAGATTTTGTCTTACTAATTCATCCAGTTTTTTGCAAAACCTCAAATATGAATATTGACATTGAAAACTATTGACATTTTGAGTTGCAGGACATGGGATAAAAGCATAAAATATCAAACTACTAATAGTTGGTCTTGCAGAACATTACTAGAAGACATTGAAAAACATTATACTACTCACTTTTGTGTCTTGCAAGTTGCCTAGGAGGTACAAATAAATTTTGTGTCTTCATTAATCCATTTTAGAAGCATCTTAAAAAAGGTTCACTTGTAGTGTCTTGTTAAGTGATAGGGGAGTATGCTCTTGTCTTTATGAGACAATTAGAAACCTAGAGTCATTTGATATTTCACTTAGAAAGGAATCTTGGGAATGAACGACTTCTTTGAAGTGCTTGGGACAAAAAAAAAACATGGGTAGGAGATTATGCTCTTTTTCCTAGTAGAAAATCATAAATCCAGACTCCTAAGTTGACAATCCTTTTCTTTATTTGCACCTTTAGAGAGCTTTTTGGTTGAGAAAAAAATATCCTAGGACGGATCAAGTGGGAACAAGGCCCTACACCAACCTCTTTCGACCCACTATAATCAAAATTCTCCTCAAGATTAAAGTCTCGAAGGACGTATCTATTCCAAGAATTTATTCTTATGCTTCGTAATCATAGGGTTGTAATGCCTCAATCCTACATGTGGGACTACATTATCTAAGTACTTGTAGTGCTATAGGACTCAATCCTATTTATAGGACTATAAGTGGTAGTTGTGAATGGATGCACTTACTAAACACTCTAGTGTATAAGCTACTTGGTTCACCCCCAAAAGCATGATAATATAAGTGCGAGGAGGATAGTAACCTCCCCAAGGCACTCATCATATCGTGTCTTCTTGAGCATTTGGAGTTTTCTAATAAGAGATTGTTAACCCATTGTGTGGTTGGTAGTGGCCATATTCTGATTAGCTCTTGAAGTGTGCCTAAGTTTGCAAGAAAGGATTTTTGTGCTCTGTCAATTCCTTAGGGTAGGAACTATGTGATGAGACATATTTATTCCATCTTTTAGAAGCCCTGGGATAGTTTTTGATAGTTATTGTTCTTTAACTTCATCATACTTTACTGCAAAATTATATTCTCTTTCATGATATTACGTGGCATGCTTCCACTAAGACATCTAATCTATTTTTAACGCTTTAAACATACAAACTTGGATACTAATGCTATATTACTTATGATAAATCTATGGTTATATTCTAATGGGTAGTTAGCTGTTTAAATATGAATGAATGTGTGCATGTTTTGGTGAAACAATACTTTGGATGTCTTATTATAACACTCGAGTGCATATAATAAATAGAAAAATAATAATTGACTAGGTGAACATGCCCGTGCACTAGATAACCAGACACGGTCCTACAGCAGACTTAATTGGTGGAGAAGTTCATGTGACTCAAAGTGATGGTTCTGGGAAGATCAAGGTGGTAGCAGTTGGGCTTAGACCAAGTCAAGGATTTATGAATTTCCCTAAAGAAAATCTAGGAAGAAGTGGGAAGCTAGATCTGTTCTTCCTCTGTCATGACAGTTCTTTCCTTCTTTGTGGTTATCTTCTATTTCCTTCTTTCTAGTTTGTAGTTTCTATTTTTTCAATAATCAATTTGCCTATTCTATAGCATGAGTAGTTAATTTGTTGGATGTTTTTATTTTAAATAAATACCCACTCCTGTGTGAGAATGAGGGCATTATCAATTATTAGAGATATAGTTTCATTCTGTAATTTTCCAGCTTTCATGAATCATATTTTTCAATCAATGATAAATGAAGTCTTGAGATTTAGTTATGTGTAATTAAGTTTTGGATACTCATCCAAGGGGGACCACTTGGTGAGGAATCCATTTTATTTAGAATCATTTTATGTATTTTCATTTCCTGCATCTTGTTATCTTAATTCTGGTGTTACATTGTTTCCTACAACTAAAGTCACAGGACAAGTTGTTGGTTCATGTAGCCAAATTGGGAGAATAGTTGAAGCATTGTAGTTTATTTTTTAAGCCTTTGTATTCCTTTAGCATCTTTGCTTCTATATTTTCCTTTCCAGCATTTATTTCCTGTAGCCTTAGATTAATCTTTCCTTTCAAAGCATTTGTTTCCTACAACAACTATAGAAAAGTGTGGTATGAGTCAGCCTTTAGTGCATATATCTTGCTGGCCCATTTCAAGTAACACATCCCTAGGTTGATGAATTAAATGAGTTTTCATAAGGAGGATAGCTTCTCAGTAGGATTTCCAATCCTTGAGTCTTGGTGAAATCCTAGTTTCTAAATCCTTTTTAAAAACTAATCATTTTTGGTACCATTGTCGGGGACAGTGTCGAGCCAAGTTCTAACTCATCCATTCATAGAATTTAATTTTTTTATGTTTTCATCTCCTTCTTTGAGTAGAATATATTTCACTTTGAGATTCAATGCAATTCTGCACAACTCCATGCTAGCTGCATGTATAGAAGAAGAAGAGACGCTCTAGGAAGGTACTTGCCAAATCATCCCAACAATCAATTTGGAGAAATATTTGTATCATTAGAAGAAGTAGGCCAGTTTTTTTGTAGAACTTCCTAAAACCACAACATCATCTTCATCCTATGAAGGTGAAATCATTATCTACTTCCCCCTAAAGAACCATTTGAGCTCAATCCATTTGCAAAAGTCTTGGCCAATCTGAGACTTCAATATCCTAACTATCCAGAAGGAGAAAATCCATTGTCTTTAGTCATCTATTAGCCTCTAGATCAACCTCAAGGTCCTCCTAGGATGGAAAACCCTCATAATTTTCCATTCCCTATCACTGATTAGCATGATAATAATAACCTCAAGAACATTCCATCTTTAGCCTTTCCTAAATCTATGGCCTAGTAACAGAGGACCCCAATACCTTTCCCTTCAAGTTTGATATCCTCTGTCATGGTTATGACTACACCACAAATCCCCATAGGCTCAATTTGTTTCCATAAACTCTTAAGGAGTCTTCCTTAATATGGTTTATGGGCTTAGGCTAGTATTTTTTTCATGATTGGGATGAAATGAAGAGTGCTTTCTTGACAAAATATAAAGAATATTGCAGAGGGAATGACATATGAGGGGACATCATGTTTAAGATAACACAAAAGGAGGATGAGAGCCTTGAAGATTATGTGTCAAGATTCTTGTTCAACTTATAGAAAAACATGCGACATCAGCTCAACCAAGAATTTAAAAAAACTCCTCTTTTTGAGGGTTATAAATGAGGGGTGCACTGAAGCATTGGACCTCTAGCTAGAGGAGATATCAACCAATCTACTTGGGATGATATCAAGAAGCTATTCCTCAACTATTCAAGAGTTTTTGCAAAGAGGGGCATGGATATAGGTCCGTGGTAGGTAAGTCAAGCAATGGTGGAGCCTCTCAGATGGAAATAACTCATCTCCTATCTGACTTCAAGAAAGGCATCATCAATAACATGGCCACATAGCTAGACACTATGTAGGTGAAAAAGAAACATGAGAAGGTTGAGCCTATTCTAGCCAGATTTTGTCCCCATTGTTGATAGAAGAAGAGTGATTTACAGTGCAAGATGATTGGTAATATGGAGACTACACAACTACCCATTGATTACAAACCCACTGAAGGAGAAGATGAGAAATTATTCTTTGTTTCACAATGAAAACCATGGGCCTAAAGACAAGGTATGCCTTAGGATCCTCTTACATTTAATGGTTCATTTTATAGTAATTAATGGCAACCTCCTATGAATTATCAGTTTCCTCCCTAGAATAATCCTCAAAATCAGTGGCAAAAGTACTAAAACCCTCAATGGAAACAACCCCAAGGGAATTGGAAGCCACCACTACAACTACACCTCTAAGGCCTACTCAAATTCCTGTTCAACCAGAGCCAAATCCTAATAATAGGCCCCAAGCACCTCATCAAAATGTCTATGCTACTGACCCAACCCAATATCCTACCTATTCTACCACCATTGATGACATCCATTTACAGTTTGACACTAATCTACTTGATCCTACTCCTTATATTATCACAAAATTATCCTTAGAAGAGCCCAGTTCTCAGACACAATCATATACTACTCTAGTAGACCCAACCGCACTACCAGATAAAGGCTAGAAAACATCTCCTCCCTTTACACAAAGGCTGCATAATGAAAATCCCAAGCATACTGAAGATGCAGCCTTTGACATCCTTGACCGGCTGAAGAATATTAGTGTTGAAATCCCACTATTTCAAGAAATCAAGGATGTCCCAACTTATGGAAAGGCTATCAAAGAAGCCTATTTTAAGAAGCTAGGTCGAAAGACAAAGGATCCCTAGTCTGTTCATGTCTTGGAGAAAATTGAAGATATAATGCTTGGAAAAATAAATATCCCAAAATATTCTAACCTTGGTAGCCTAGTTGAGGTTACAATCAATGGGACAACCATAAAAAATGCTTTGATAAGCTTGGGAGCTGCTATAAATGTTATGACCAAATACATCATGCAACAACTTAGAATCACCAACCTCAGGAATACACCTACTATCCTGCAGCTTGCAGATAGTTGTACTGGAATTGAAGATATAGTTGTAACCCTCTAATCCTAGTCATATCCTGCTAACTTTATGATACTTTTACCAAAGGCCACATTGGGAGGATATCCTATCATTCTTGGTCAGCCCTGGTTAGTCATTGTCGATGCATATATAGGTTGTTTTTTAGGTGATATGATCATCTCTGATCATCAACATACCAAAAATTTAGCCTTATACCCTCCTCCCCAACCACAAATGGAGTTGGCTTCACCAATCTATCTAGATATAGGAGAAGAGGCTGAGGTAGTCAACTTGGTAGACCAATTAATGATGTTAAAAAGAGACCCTTTCTTGCAGCTTCAAGAATAAGACATAGTGATCAAAAACATTCTACAAAACTAGTATGGACCAAGTTCATATTGTTGGATGATATCATAATTGAGTACTACTGATGTTTTTGGCATCATTTTTTGTGACTAATGTCAGCATATGTTTCTATGGAGAGAGCAGACTGGTTATTATTATTGTATTATGACTGACAGAAGTGTATGGACACTCTACGGATGAATCAGAATGAGAGAAGATGAGGATATGTGATGACCTTATTCCTAAGGTCACTTGAATTAATATTGCATATTGAAGTTGTTACAAATGTTTTAGTGAAGAATGGTTTCTGAAATATGATAGTGATGCTTGATAGAGTGAGTCTCTATATTTTGTGGATATAATGCAGGCAATGATGATTCAGGTTATGCGAGCTTAAGAGATGACATAAGTGTTGGAGATTTGTTTTTGTGTAGTTGATTGATTGTACATTTGTCATTGATGACAACATATAATACACAGTAGTGATTCTGTAAGTACTTATCAGAATGATGACATGAAGACTTGTATGGTTGGATACATGTTGTAGACATGCTTAGTATGTTATGTTCATACATGCAGATCTAGATATGATGTTTTAGTCAAGTTGTGTAATTCTGTTATTGGCAGTTACAGTTCTAGAAGAGTATCTGTTTAGAGCTGATGTATGTAACATATTTCTTGAGTTGCACCTATCTTCAGGATATGCATGTGTATATTCATGATAAGGTATGAGTTGATGATAGTTATCTAAAGGTGCGAAATGTGTTTCAACAAGATTGCAAAGTTAGAGTTAATTTGGTGAGGCCGACTTAGTGAAGCGTCACATCTAATCAGTTTGTGTTACGCAGACTTAATATTGCTTGCGTGCTTAGTAGAGCTGACAAGGATGTTATGAAGATTTTTCTTACAAGTCCCATGATCTCATACTTTGAGGAAGATACTTATAGCAAGTCATTTGTGATACGCTAAGTGTGAATGATATGAAAAGAGAAAAAATATGTACAGAGAAAAATATCAGATGTGGTTCATTCATCAAGAGTCTATGTGAAGAAGAAGTGAAAGATTATAATAGACTGGAACTGATCAAGACAGTAGGTCTACTCTACAGTTCATCATCAGATATAGTGCATATCTATTATACAGAAGGTTGTAGCCTTCACCATTAAGCAGTGAGCTTTTGGACAGTGAGTCCACCACCCCTAACAGGGTTATTTGTAAAAGACTCCTAACAGGGTCTGACCCTTAACCAGGTCACTATACTTATTGCATTGTAAAGTACAACTACTAACAGGGTTGAAATATCTTCTAATAGGGATTACTATAAACAAGTATAGTTCATTGTGGGTGTTAATTCCCACCAGGGTTTTTACCATTTGGTTTCCCCATAATCAAATTGTGTGTTGTGTTCTGTGTTATCTAAATGTGTATTTACTTTATTTTATTCTAAAGTTAAAGAAAGAAAATAAGTAAAGTTACTAAAAACTGATTCACCCCCCCTCTCAGTTATCCTTTGAGATGATTCTAACAATTGGTATCAAAGCCAAGTTCCTTGGAGAAGAATCCTAACAACTTAAGGTAGATCAGATGTCTTACTTCAGAAAAGAGAGCCCTAAGTTCGATGGAGAAACTTATCTGGATTGGAAAAATAAAATTATAACACATCTATAGTGTGTTGGCTTTGAGATCTTTGAGATAGCTACACAAGAATTTTTTATTCCATCTTTGAAAGACCTTTCAAAGGATGATGCTACTAATAGACAAAAGGAAACTTTTACAAATAATGCAATTGCTAAAGAAGCCCTAATTAGTGCCCTATCTAACAGTGAATTTTATGAGATCAAGAAAATTGACAGAGCATACACCATATGGAGGTATTTAGAAGATATGTTTGAAGGAGATATTCAGGCAAAGAATGCATGTAGGAAGACATAGAAAAATAAATACAATAGTCTTGAGATGTTACCTGAAGAGAACATTAGAGCTTACAATCGAAGGATAAATGAAGCAGTATTTGGAATCAAAAATAATGGTAGAGAAATATTAGAAGAAGATATAATGGACAAGTTGTTAACTACCTTACTATTAGACTATGAAAACAAGATAAGTATTCTAGAGGAAACCATGCAATTCTCACAAGACTTCAAGAGAGAGACTTTGATCAACATAATCTCTGCATTTGAGATATTAAGATTGAAAACTAAACCTAAAAGTGAAACAACTTTCAAAGCCTCAGTCCATGGTAAGAAATCCTTACACATCTCTAGCCATAATGAGAAAGAAGTTGATTAAGAACTAGAAGAGATCATTTCTATGACTGCTAAAAGAGAAAAGAAAGGAAAAGGAAAATATGAAGGATAGCTTCCATTCAAATGTTTTTCATGCATCAAGATTGGTCACTTTGCATCTAAGTGTCCCACAAGAGTCAAGAAGTTCAAATCTGATTACAAACCTAAATATAAGAAGGAATGTTATCATGCTAAAGAAGGTGTAACTGATGAAGATTCAGGGAAAGATGAAATTGGATTCGTTTCCCTTAGAGACATGGAAAGGATGCTCGAGGAAATGGACATTGTAGATGAAAAGGAAGAACAAGAGTTATCCCTAGTTTCCAAAGCAGACATCAGAACTAATTTGATCATTGACAGTGGATGCTCTCATCATATGATAGGTGACAAAGATAGATTTTCTCATTTAGAGAAATAAAAAGGTGGTATGGTTAGATTTGGAGATAGCACTCCTAAACCTATCATGGGTAGAGGTTCTATCACTTTGGATGGAAAGAACAAGACATATGATGTTCTATATGTTGATGGATTACACCATAACTTGCTAAGTGTTGGACAACTACTTGACAAAGGTTATCATTTGGAGTTTAAAGACAACAAGTGCATCATTAACAACAAGGATGGAGACATGATTGCATCAGGCTCCAAAACAAAAGGTAATTTTTTTTAGCTAAATTATGATGTAAGTTGTTTTGTTGCAAAAGTAGATGACAGTTGGTTATGGCACAAGAGACTCTATCATATCAACTTTGATAGCATAGTAAAGATAAGTAATGTCAAGGCAATCAGAGACCTTCCAAGTATTGCAAGACCAGTTGACATAATATGCAGGGAATGTGTTATGGGAAAGCATGTAAGGAGTTCTTTTAGAAGAAAGCAGAACTCAGCTGAAAACAAATTGGACCTAGTGCATATAGATTTGTGTGGTCCTACCCAAACAAGATCTTACTACGGAGAAAGGTATAATTTTATTTTGTTTGTTGATGATTTTTCTAGGATGATGTGGGTTGTGTTATTAAAGGAAAAATCTAAAGCCTTTGAGAAGTTTAAAATATTCAAAGCTAAGGTTGAAAATGAATCTAGATTAAAGCTGAAATGTCTGAGATCAGATAGAGGAGGAGAGTTCACCTCTGATCAATTTTATGATTACTGTGAAGAACATGGAATAAAAAGACAGTTGAGTGCTCCTAGAACACCTCAAAAAAATGGGATTGTAGAAAGGAGGAACAATATTATACTTGATACAATGCATACTATAATGATTGAAGGAAAAGTTGTGCACACATATTGGAGAGATGCAGAGAATACAATAGTCTATACTTTCAACAGAACTCAATTGAGGCCATGCACATATAAGACACCCTATGAACTTTGGTTTGGTAATGTACCTACAGTAAAGTACTTTAGAATCTTTGGCAGAAAGTGCTACATCAAGAGAGATGATGGTGTTGGTAAGTTTGATGCCAGGAGTGATGAAGGTATTTTTCTTGGTTACTCTACAAAAAGCAAAGCATATAGATGTTTTAATTTAAGATTGAAAAAGATAATTGAAAGTACTCATGTAAAAAATGATGAGAAGTTTATGGTTCAAGAGAGATACTATGAATATGCACCTATGATTGAAGATGAACCCAGGCCTAGCAGTAAAGCTACTATTATTGAAGAAATTTTTGATTGTATTGATGTCTCATGAAATGACCCTGAATCAAGTAGAGAAGAATCAAAGATTACAGAAGAAGAAGTCACACCTAAGGTTCCAAAATTCACATCTAGATACCACTCTAAAGATGATATCATTGGAGATCAGAGCAATAGTGCTTTGACCAGATCAGAAGAAAAAATTCTAGCAATGGATGAAGAGGTATGTTTACTTTGACAAATTGAACCTTTAAGTGTTGAAGATGCTTGTAATAATTCTGATTGGAAGAATGCAATGAAAGAAGAATTAGATAAGATAATTAAAAATGAAACATGGAAATTGGTCCCTATACCCAGTGACTAAAATGTGATTGGAACAAAGTGGGTATTGAGAAACAAGATGAATGAAGATGGTACAGTAGTAAGAAACAAAGAAAGATTGGTATGTAAAGGATATGCGTAGAGAGAAGGAATAGACTACATTGATACATTTTCCCCTATGAGTAGACTAGAAGCCATTAAATTGTTTTTGGCCTATGCAACATTCAAAGACTATTCTAACAATTGGTATCTAACATTCAAAGACTTTAAATTTTATCAAATGGATGTAAAATCAGCTTTTCTGAATGATGACTTGAAGGAGGAAGTATACATAGAAAATTCTGAAAGATTTAATCTTTAAGATAAACCAGACATGGTATGCAAATTGAATAAAGCACTCTATGGTCTTAAACAGGCCCCAAGAGCTTGGTATGAGAGACTTAATGGTTATCTTACCAAGATTGGTTCAAGAAAGGAGCAGCATATTATAACCTATTCACAAGAGAGACACTTGATGGATTATTACTAGTTGCCATACTTGTTGATGACATTATCTTTGGAGGTAATCACAAGCTTAGTACAACATTTGCAAATGAAATGTAGAATGAATTTGAAATGAGCATGATTGGTCCTATAAAATACTTTTTGGGACTAAATGTAAAGCAGGCAGATAAAGGAATATTCATTAATCAGTCAAAATATGTGAAGGAAATATCGAAGACCTTTAAGATGGAAGACTGTAAGCCAGTATGCACCCCTATGATAACAGGAAGCAAGCTTTCAAAAGATGATGATTCCACAACACTTGATATGACATTGTACAAATCTATGATTGGAAAACTCATTTATCTAACTCAATCTAGATGTGACATATCTAATGCAGTTGACATTGTTGGAAGATTTGCAGTTGAACCCAAGTAGAATCACCTGATGGCAATCAAGAGGATTTTTAGATATCTAAAGGGAACTATAGACTATGGCTTATGGTATCCTAAATTAGAGAATGTACAATTTTATGTGTATATAGATGCAGATTGGGTAGGTTGTATTGATGATAGGAAGATCACTTCAGGAGGAGTAGTATTTCTTGGAGACAGGCTGGTTTCTTGGATAAGCAAGAAGCAGAACTATATTTCTCAGTCAAAACAGAAGTTGAATATGTTGCAATAGCACTGAATTTTTCAAACATGGTTTGGATCAAGTAGATGGTTAAAGACTTTGGAATTCAGGTTGATTATCCTATTGTTATTCACTATGATAACACTAGCACTATTAACATGTCTAAGAACCCTGTGATGCACGCAAAGAAAAATCACATAGAGATCAAGTACCATTTTTTAAGAGAAAAGGTTGCAGACAAAGAAGTGAAATTGGACTATGTGAGCACCAAAGAACAAGTGGCAGATATTTTCACAAAGCCTTTATCAAAAGATACTTTTGAGTATCTCGGGGAGAAGTTGGGGGTAATTCCCTCTCCTGAGTCTGATTAGATAAAGCAGTAAGAACATCAATCCTTTGTGACTGATGAATGGTTGACTACTCTAATTCTTTATTAGTACATGTGTTTAATGATTTATGGTGCCCTTCTCCATTGATGTCAAAGGGGGAGTATATAGTAAGGGGGAGCATATACTCTGGAGGACTATAAAAATAGTCAGAAGAACCGAAGCAGTGTAGATGAATCTTTGATGAGGATATTGAGAAGATTGTAAAAGAAACAGGACACCATGAACAAAGGATGTTTTTAATATCATATGTTTCCATCAATGTCAAAGGGGGAGATTGTTGGAGATTTGTTTCTGTGCAGTTGATTGATTGTATGTTTGTCATTGATGACAACATATAATACATAGTAGTGATTCTGTAAGTACTTATCAGAATGATGACATGAAGACTTGCATGGTCAGATACATGTTTTAGACATGCTTAGTATGTTATGTTTATACACGCAGATCTATATATGATGTTTCAGTCAAGTTGTGTAATTTTGTTATTGGCAGTTAAAGTTCTGGAAGAGTATCTATTCAGAGCTGACATATGTAACATTTTTCTTGAGTTGCGCCTATCTTTAGACTATGCATGTGTATATTTGTGATTGGTAATGAGTTGATGATAGTTATCTAAAGGCGCCAAATGTGTTCAAGAAGATTGCAAAGTTAGAGTTAATTCAGTGAGGCCGACTTAGTGAAGCATCGTGTCTATTTAGTTTGTGTTGTGTAGACTTAATATTGCTTGCGTGCATAGTAGAGCCGACAAGGATGTTATGAAGAGTTTTCTTACAGGTCCCATGATCTCATACTTTGAGAAAGATACTTATAGAAAGTCATTTATGATACGCTAAGTGTCAATGATACAAAAAGAGACAGAAGATGTACAAAGTAGAATATCAGATGTGGTTCATTCATCAAGAGTCTATGTGAAGGAGAAGTGAAAGATTACAATACACTGGAACTAATCAAGACAGCAGGTCTACTCTACAGTTCATCATTAGATATAGTGCATATCTATTATATAGAAGGTTGTAGCCTTCACCATTAAGAAAAGAGCTTTTGGATAGTGAGTCCACCACCCCTAATATGGTTATTTTTAACAGACTCCTAACAGGGTCTGACCCTTAACCAGGTCACTATACTTATTGCATTGTAAAGTACAACTCCTAATAGGGTTGAAATATCTTCTAACAGGGATTACTATAAACAAGTATAGTTCATTGTGGGTGTTAATTCCCACCAAGGTTTTTACCATTTGGTTTCCCCATAATCAAATTGTGTGTTGTGTAGTGTGTTATCTGAATGTGTATTTACTTTATTGTATTCTGGAGTTAAAGAAAAAAAAGAAGTAAAGTTACTGATAATTGATTCAGCCCCCCTCTCAGTTATCCTTTGAGACTATTATAACAAAAGTGTACGGACACTCTACAGATGAATCAGAATGAGAGAAGGTGAGGATATGAAGAAGGATATGTGATGACCTTATTCCTAAGGTCACTTGGATTAATGTTTCATAGTGAAGCTGTTATAGATGTTTTAGTGAAGACTGGTTTCTAAACTGTGATAGTGATGCTTGACAAAGAAAGTCTTTTTATTTTTGGGATATATTGCAGGCGATGATGATTCAAGTTATGCGAGCTTAAGAGATGACATAAGGCACATTGAGGATTTTTTTTTGTTGATCGCAAGCCGTATGATTATTTGTGACGTTAGTTGTGGCGTGTATTATGGAGAAGACCTATTTGGGGCCAATTTTAGAGATGTAGCATGCATTATGGACTATGAGCGTGGGTTGCAGATGTTGGATTATATCTAATGTATTGTAATTGATGTTTACTTGTTTTATTTACCTTGTGTAGCTTAGCAAGGAGTTAAATAATTATTTGTATATTGGGAAAGCTTAATTGGCCAACCTAATCAATTATTGTAATAGAGTATATATGAGAGATATTTTCTTTTGAAAAGGTGTGATAGTGGAATGAAGAGAAGGTAATTGAAAAGACAGAGAAGTGTGGAAGCTATGAATCTTGATTGGCTACTAGATGTAGAGAAGAGTTTGTGAATATAGTACTTCATTGGAACTGACCAAGAAAATAGAGTTTCTATCAGATAGTTCACTAGATTTTATATTTCATATATAAACTTATTCGGTTTGTAAATCCTTGAGGGTGGTTTAAACCTTCTTTGGAAAGCGTGCTTGGGCAGTGATCTCACTGTTACTCTTGAATCCTAACAGGGTCTGTCCTTTAACAAGGACTATGTACTGTAATGTTGTAATAAGCTCCTAACAGGGCTAAATTTTTTAACATGGATACTATATCTCAGTACATCATTTGTGGGTGCTAATTCCCATCGGGGTTTTACCTTTAAAAGGGTTTCCTTGACAATAAAGGATTGTATTATTGTGTTGGTTTTTACTACGTTATCATTTGAATTAAAGTTTTGGTTTATAAGTTTAATGTTTAATAATCTATCTCACAACTGATTCACCCCCCCTCTTAGTTGTGCTTCTGGACTATTATTCCTAACAATTGGTATAAGAGCTACTGGGCCTTAGAGAGAAAGCTTAACAACTTGAGGTGATCCTAAAGATGACTTACTACAAGAAGGATAGTTCGAAATTTGATCCTGAAAACTTTGACAGTTGGAAGAACAAGATGAGAACACATTTGCTATGTTTGGGAATCGACTACTATATGATCACAAAAAGAAAGGAAAAGATAAAGAATGAGGATGAATTGGATAAAGATACTAAATATGAAAAGAAGTTATTTTCATGTAACATGGTCGCAAGGGAATCATTGATCAACACACTTTCTAAAGGTGAATTCAAAGAATTAAAAGATTTAGATTCTGCACATGAAATTTGGACAAGATTGGAAGCACTATATGAAGGAGACAAGTTTACAAAATAGGTGAAGCTAAAAAACTAGAAGACAAAGATAGAATCATTAAAAATTAAAGATGATGATAACATCAGAGCATATGCATAGAGAATTACTGAAGTGGTTACTGGCATCAGGAACTCTGGAGGTACTTATAGTGAGGAAGAAGTTCTTGCGAAGATTCTCAAATCTCTGACACCTACATACAAAACTAAAGTACAAGCTATATAGGATATTATACCTTTAAAACCAAACTTAAATATATAGATGTTGATTGGAAAGATAATTACTTTTGAGGCTGCAAAACTGGGAGATTCTTTACCTAAAGTTGAGTCAGCATTCAAGGCGACTGTGCATAGAAACAAAAAGGCCTTATCTGGAATTGCGAGAACTAACAATAGTGACTTTAGATAAGAATTTGCAGACTATGTTGATGAATGGGAACATATACAGGAGGAAGAAAGAAAGCTAGATGAAGTGTTATCCCTGATCACTAGAAGAGAAAATAGAGGTAAGGGTAAATTTGAAGGCAAGTTACCTTTGAAATGTTTTTCATGCAACAAGATTGTTCATTTTGAATCTTGATGTCCTACAAGGGTTCCAAAACATAAACCTAAGATTTACAAATCAAAGTATTCAAAATACAAGGAATGCTATTATGCTAGTGAAGGTGTTTTTGATGATGATGATGTTGATTATGATGAAATTGGATTTATTTCTATTAAGGATGATGAACCTATACATGAATAAAAATCCTTAGTATCTCGTGTTGAAAAGACATCTGAATGGGTTATAGATAGTGGTTGTTCACATCATATGACTGGAGATAAAAACAAGTTTATTAGTCTGAAAATATATGATAGTGGTGTTGTTAGATTTGGTGAAAATACTCCTAACCTTATCATTGGAGTTGGATCTATTTCTCTGGATAGAAAAACTAATACTGAAAATGTACTGCTTGTTGGTGGACTTGAGCATAATCTGTTGAGTGTTGGACAGCTAGTGGACAGAGGTTATCAATTGAAATTCATTTATGGGAAATATTCTATCAGAAGTAAATCATGATACTTGATTGCATATGGTACTAAATATAGAAGTAATGTATTTGAATTGAATACATCCAAGGCTTCTGTTTTATTGCGAAGGTTGATGATAGTTGGTTATGGCATAGAATATTTTGTCATGTTAATTTTGATAATATTATGAAGGCAAGTATGAATAATGATGTAAGAGATCTACCTAAGATTGTGAAACCTTCTAACACTATGTGTAGAGAGTATGTTATGGGAAAGCAGACTAGAAGTAGTTTTAAAATCAAATCTTATTCAGAAAAAGGGAATTTAGATCTGGTACATACAGATCTTTGTGGTCCTACAAGAGCAAGATATTATTATGATGAAAGGTATTTTATACTTTTTATTGATGACTTTTCTACAATGAGGTGGGTTACATATTTAAGAGAGAAGTCCGAGGCATTTGACAAATTCAAGATATTCAAAGCAAAAGTTTAGAATGAATCAAATTTGAAGATAAAATGTTTAAGATCAGATATAGGTGGTGAGTTTAATTTAGACTTGTTTAATACCTACTGCAAAGAGCATGGAATATTTAGATAGACATCTGCTCCTAGGACACCACAACAAAATGGGATAGCAGAGTGAAGAAAAAAAAATATTAGATGTTGCCAGTGTTAGAGTAATAGTCTTTTGGGTTATTAATTAAATCATTTTGATCTAATTACTAACTCACCTATTCACTCTAGTTGCTTAAGCCAACCTTAAGGTGTTAGAGTAATAAAGTGATTCCACTTATTAATTAAATCATATTGATTTAATTATTAAGTCACTTATTATCTCTCTTTTACTTAAGCTAAACTTTAGGCATATAATAATTAATTCTTTTATTA
>MU223776.1:1239047-1256692 GCA_018584345.1 Thuja plicata
CTTTGTCTTCCGATTTCAAACAGTTTAACGACAATATGCATCCGAATGTGAAAGTTTTTCTCAAAATGTAGAGTTCAATGTCCGTTTAGGCAAAAAAGTGTAACCCACTATTGTGGTATCACCCATACATGTATATCTGATTCATACTGATACTCTTTTTTGTAGACAGCTCCACATTGTTGACCTTGATTGACATATGATGTATCTGAGATAGTTGTTCATGATTCTGATATATGTTCATGAATTCTCTTACTTTGATAGATGGTTAGATGTGATACACATATGATTAGTATCTTAGTCTTTTGATAAGATAGATTTAGAGTATGTGATGACATCATTTATGCTTGTGTGAATTATTACTGATACAAATGTGTTTCAAATTGTGCTAAGTGAATATGCACATGTATATTTCTAAGATTTTCTTTATGAAGATATATGTATGGATGCACTTAGGATGTGGAAAATAAATGCAATGCCTGAATGATTTGTTTTTTTCTTTTTCTCCTTTACCTTTTATGAATGTAGAATGTATGTCATGGATATGCAACGACATTGATATCTGTAATATTGATGTATGTAATTAACTTGGATTTCGCATGAATCAAGAATGTATTTTAAGCTCAAGTCCCTTTTATGTTGTTCTATTTAAAATTAATCATGCAATCTTTAAATGCATCTACATGGAGACTCCGAGGACTATCACTGATTTGTATACATTGTACCATTTTATCATCATTGGGCGTTTGTTATAATGGACATCACCTGATAGTACAACTATCACTAATACCCACTGATATTATGAAAGTATGAATACTATGTGTATTGGATGCAATGTCAGAAATAAACTTAGGCATCAAGGGATAGAAGCCAGGACGACAAGTTAGTTATCTCCTTTTAATGTTTAGAATCAGTTTATGTTCAAGTGTAATGTAATATATGTGACTTGTAATGACCTTGAAAATTCATATCCTTGGGTATATCATGTAGCGTGTACCTTAGTGAGAATCTGATTTAGAAAGCTGACAAGAAAATTGTTTCAACCTCACCATAGTTTACACATAACAAGGATCAAGATATATGCGGCTATCCATTCATGTTGGCATCTCTTACCATAGACATCCAAGTTAGGTGAAATTTATGAGATCATTTGGAACCATCACCATACATAGAAAACCAAGAAAATGTTATGTCCCCTTTTCTTACAACTCTTTGTCTTTAAATAGATGTCATGGAGTTACTCATAAGACATAACAATCACCTATTGAGAATCAACCAAAGAAAATTCACAATCGCTTTAGATGCCCCTAGTATGAAACATCATGGAAACATAGAAGAATCATAACCAAGCCAAGATCAAACTTTGTGTTTAAGTAGTATTGAGAAATACTGTTGATTCATTTTTTAAGCACAATAGAGATTCATCAATCATAATTTGGAATTTAGCAATATATTTTCATGTCTGAGTATTTGCAAAATTTACTTTGTCAGCAATTGCAATCTAATGTAGTGTTTAAAAATACTGTTTGATTAAAAGTGTTGAGAAACACTAGTTTGATGTCTGTTATAGGTAGGTGGTGTTGAAGAAACACCTTTTGTTTTGTGATAGTGATGTTTAAATTCAAGTATTGAGAAATACCATTTTGAGAGGCAAACCATCCTACACAAGACACTTAGGACAACCTAGCATATGTGAACTAACAATGCTAGCAAAAATGCCCCCAGTGCTGAGTGACTATTCCTAAGACGTAAATGCAGACAAATCCCTAGCAAGGATAGGACATTTGTAAGGAATCAGAGTAACCAAATAGCACAGGTGCAAGTATGAAGGTTTAATGTCGTCAGTGCATTGATAGATAGAACACAGAGTTTGAGTGATTCTTGTTTGCTAGGTTTTCACCACTCGGCAAATATATATTTTTTTTTTACCAAGATGCTTGCTTGCCAAGTTTTCATCAAGGCATTTTTCTCTTTTAAATTTTTTTTTTTCTATTTTTTCTTTTTTAGTTTTTTTGTAGTATCAAGGTGCCTGTTTGCCAGGTTTTCACCAAGGATACCTTTGTTCAGGACTTTTTCTACTATTTTTGGATTTCTTCAGGATCAATTTTCTAATTTTATTGGTATTTTCTGAGATTTTCACTGCATAGGCTCTGCTAGCCAGACATCAAGAGTAGAACTGCTTCAAATGTAGAGTATTAATGGGATCAGGAAGAACATCTCCCTTAGGTGTAGCTAGCTGATAAGCTCCTTTCCCAAAAGTTGCAGTAATGACATAAGGTCCCAGCCAATTTGGTTCAAACTGTTCTTTCTGTTCTTTGTTAGGCTGGTTCTTAGGATTCTCTTTCAGAATGATATCCCCCACTTGAAACTGTCATGGTTTGACCTTTTTATTCTACCCTTTTGACATGATTTTTTGGTACACTTTTAGATGATCAAACTCTTGTTGCCTGCACTCATCACGTAAGTCTAAAGAATTTACGCGATCAATGCGGTATTGTTTGTCAGTAACAAGACCTTGTAAAGATACCCGTAAGGATGGGATTTCAACCTCAATAGGTAATACTACCACAATGCCATAGACTCGGGAAAATGGCATGCCTCTAGTTGGTGTTTTGATGCTTGTTCTGTACGCCCAAAGTGCCAGATTTAATTGCAAATGCTACTCTCTTCCAAACTTACTCATAGTTCTGTGTAGGATTTTGAGAATATTCTTGTTAGATGCCTCAGCTTGTCCATTACCTTGAGGATAATAGATAGAAGAACAATGTTGAGTAATGTGAAACTGTGTGCAAAGGTATTCAATGTCTTGGTTTTTAAATTGGCCCCCATAGTCTATTACAATTGAAGAGGGTATCCCATATCTAAAAATAATGTAGTTCAAGATAAACATAGCCACCTATTTGCCAGTGGCTTTAATCAGCGGCACGGCTTCAACCCACTTTGTGAAATACTCAGTGGCTATAATGATGTATTTGTGTCCATTTGAAGAATTAGGATATATTTGTCCAACCAAATCAAAGGCCCAATACTGAAATGGACAATGTGTTATGAATGGTATGAGTTCTCTAGCAAGAGCATGGATGATATTTCAATGTGTTTTATATTTATGACATGTCTTTGAAAATTGAATAGCATCTTTTTCCATCGTGGGCCAGTAATAGCCTACTCTTAACAATTTCTTAGCTAGTGAAAATCCATTTGAGTGTGATCCACATACACCTTCGTGGACTTCTTTTAATGTGTGATATAACTCTTCATGTTCTAAACACCTAATAAGTGTACCATCGAGACATCATCTATATAAGTTATTAGTAATGAGGACATAACGCGATGTTGTCTGAATTAAGGCTCATTTTTCATTTTTGGATAGGTCATTGGATATAGTTTGGTTAGTTAGGTAAGCGATGATTTTAGCATACCAAGATGGGTCTTGGGCGTTCAAAGCACAAACTACTTGGTATTTGGGTGTAAAAAAGGCTAGATAGGATAGTTCTTCGACGAAGTAGTCATAGAAGAATTGATGTTCCTTGAGTTGTAACATGGATGCCAGTGTAGCCATAGCATCTGCAGCTTTATTATCTATTCTTGGTATTTGCTGAAATGTGACAAAGACAAAGTACTTTTTTAGGTCATCAACCAATTGTTTGTAGGGCATCAAATTCTCATCTTTGGTCTGATAATATTCATTTACTTGATTGATAATGAGCTAGGAGTCACCATACATATGTAACTCTACAATATTCCATTCCATATCAAGTTTAAGACCATTTACTAATGCTTCATATTTAGAAATGTTATTTGTGCATGGAAATATCAATTTGTAGGACTTGGATATTTTTTAACCTTGAGGAGTTATGAATAGAAACCTTGCCCTAGAACCTTGTTGTGTGAAAGAACCATCAAAGTACATCTTCCATGGATACTCAGTTAGATGCATAATTATTTCATCAGGGAACTCAATTCTCAAAGGTTCATTATCTTGGACTGGCGAATCAGCTAACTGATTTGCTAGAACTTGTCCTTTGATAGCCCTTTTTTCCACATTCAATATCAAATTCTCTTAGAATCAGGACCCACTTTGCTAGCCTTCCTGTTAATATTGTCTTTCTTAAGAGGTATTTCAAAGGATCTATCTTTGCAATGAGTTTTACTGTATGTGATAGCATATAGTGTCATAATTTCTGTGATGCAAAGACAACTGCTAAGCAAGCCTTTTCAATTATACTATAATTGATTTCATAAGATACTAGTGTTCTGCTCATATAGTAGATTGCTCTTTCCTTTTTAGTTTCATCTTCTTGTGCCAGTAATACTCCCAGTGATGTAGTTGTAGCTGAAATATATAGGAGCAATAACTTTCCATGAATGGGTGCCATGAGAATAGGAGAAGGAGCCAAGCACTCTTTTAATTCTTTGAAGTTATTTTCACAATGTTCATCCCATTTGAAGGCAACACCTTTATGTAGCAATTTAGTAAAGGGTTGTGCTCTGTCTGCAAGTTGTGACATAAATCTCCTGATTTACTGGAGTCTTCCTTGTAATGTCCTCATTTGACTAATGTTGCATGGAGAAGTCATTTCTAGTATAGCTTTAAATTTTTTAGGGTCCACCTCAATTCCTTTTGCTGATACAATAAACCCTAGAAATTTTCTTGATTGAACCCCAAAGGCACATTTTTTTGGATTAAGCCTGAGTTGAAATTGCTCCATGCGATCTAGTATCTTTCTGAGATCTTCAATATGAGAGCCCTTGTCTTTGACTTGGCTAAGGTATCGTCCACATAGTCCTCCATGTTCCTATGTATCATATCATGGAAGATGGTTGTCATAGCTCTTTGGTATGTAACACCAACATTCTTTAATCCAAATGGCATAACGTTCCAGCAAAAGGTTCCCCATGCGCATGTGAATGCTATTTTTTCTTGATCCTCAGGAATGATCTTAATCTGGTTATAGCCTGAAAATCTATCCATGAGTGAGTATATTTGATAGCATGTTATTAGATCTATAATCATATCAATGTTTGGTAGTGGAAAATCATCTTTAGGACATTCTTTGTTTAAGTCTCTAAAGTCTGTGCAAATCCTCATAGATTTATCTATTTTAGATACTAGTACCACATTAGAAATCTATCCTGTGTAAGCAATGAATTTTATGAATCCATCTTTCAGTAATTTTTCTAGCTCTGCTTTTACTAGTAATGCAACATAAGGATGCATCTTTCTTAGTTTTTGTTCCATGGGTTTGATCCCAGGAGCTATAAATAAATGATGCATTATTAACTCAGGTTCAAGTCCAGGCATATCAGTATAAGACCATGCAAAATTGATCTTTTTCTCTTTTAGGAACTCAGTGAATTGTATTTTCTCATCTTATAATAAGGATTGGGCCAGGTGAACAATTTAAGGAGCTTCAGCGCTGCCCAAGTCAAACGGTTGTGTTGATTCTATCAAAACTGAATACCTTTCTTGAAAGTGCTCAGGGAGGATATCAAGACTCTCATCTTCTAGCACCTATGAGAGGTTTTCACCCTTAGATATGTCTTTTTTTATCTTTTAGTGAATGTGTAAGAGCCTTAATGAGGGATAACATTAATGAGGCATGGATGAGGTGTATAATCATTAATGATGCATTTATGAGAGAATTAATGAGGCATGGTGAGGGTATAAGCCCAAGCTTGAGAAAGTGGACTTTGGAGAAGGGGAGCTTGAGAAAGTTGACTTTGGGGAATGAGTTGAATTACTAATCCAAAGATTAGGAATGTGACATCATTAGAGAGAGGGTTAAGATGGGATTAAGATTAGGATTAAGCTTTAGCATGAGTGAAGAGGTTGGGATTACTTTGAACCCAGGGTTAAGGTGGTTGAGATAGGTTAGGTTAGGGGTTAAAGGGAATATTAATGAATTAAATTATATAAATAATATATTCATTCAATAATAGGGGAAATTAATTATTTAAGCTTTTGGTTGCTTTTGATAATTAATCAGGACTATAGCCAATCAATTAAATTAATTAGACTAGGGGATTGACTTTGCAAGTGATGAGGTGTAATTAGGATTTTATTTTAATTCCTTTTAATTAATTACCTTAGCCATGTTTTTTATTTGTTTTAATAGAATTGAATTGATTCTATTTTCTTGGCTAAGACAATTAATGTAATTTAGTGATTAAATCACTTAGGAGATTAAATTTGATTAAATGAATTATGCCAATAAATTGAAGAATTGTCTTGACATAATTTGGGGTATGATCACACTTAGAGAAAATAGGGTCTATAGTCAGAGAAGACAAAAGTAGGGTGGTTACAGTTGGTACTACAGTGTACACCTTGAACAAAATTCAAATCAGAGAAGGTACAAGTAAGACTCCTTATGAATTATGGTTTGATCATACTCCTACTGTAGAATGTTTTAGAATATTTGGAAGTAAATGCTCTATCAAAAGAGATGATGAGATAGGGAATTTTGATGCTAGAAGAGATGAAGGTATCTTCCTTGGTTACTCTACTAAGAGAAAAGCTTATAAATGTTTCAATTTGACATTGAGGAAGTTGATTGAAAGTGTATGTGTTGAAATCCTACCTGTTGGGAGCACGCTCAGACATGCAAATGTTAGAGAAATATATCAAATTAACTATACTAACATGTCTAAGCATACCATAAAATAACAATGGACTCCATCACAACCTCCGATGAGCTGAACAAGGGCACCCAATGCCTTGTTGATTTTCTTTTAGAGAAGGTTTGTGGGTGTGTTCTCCCAACACAATATATTATTCCCACTAATGATAAAAATGCAAGCTAAGAGAGTGAAGAACTCAAGAACAAGTATGAGGAACTTGTCTCAAGCCATCATAATGGTTTGATGAATGCAAAAGATAATCTAAATTGATATGCAAGACTAACTAAGATTCATTCTATTATAAACCTAAGACGTCATATCTAGATTCAACAATGAAATAAACATTAGATGAACTAAGATTGTTATGAAAAATGCTAAATTGCTCAAAGAAATCTAGAACTAAACTAGCATGATAACAATGCATAAATGAGAGATGATTTGCTCTTGACAAAGGCCTCTATTTATAGAGTTTTTTGAGGAGAGAGAGGGCTTGGAAGAGGTAGAGCTCATGTGGCAACCACATAGGTGCCACATGAGGGACACATAAGCCATACAAGAGGGCCACTTTGCTCACACATGTGTGAGCAACTTTGGATGTGATGGGTCAAAGTGTACTTAAAGTACACATGTGAAGGATCTTGTAAGAGGTGTAATAGGGTGTAAGAGTTTTAGTCCAATGAAACACTTTTAGAAAGTGTAAGAAGGTGTCATCATGGGTGTAAGAAACCTTGTTGGCACCAAATAAAGATTATTTGAAAAAGGCAATTTTTGGAAATTTGATCACACGTGTGAGAAAATGATTAGGACTAATATGTGTAGGAATCAAGAAATTAGCTTAATTAGCCTTAGTTAATTAATAAATAGGTCTATTTGGTGAGAGTGATGTGAGGTAGGGTAGAATTTAGGTTCAAATTAGCTTAATCTAAATTTAAAATTTAGATTAATTTGGTTTAGTAGAATTAAGTCATGTGGAGGAATAAATAAATTATAAATTTATTTAAAAGGGAATTAATGAGGGGTAATGTATTAAATAAGATTTAATACATCAAAAGGGTTAGTATTTAAATTAAATTTAAATACTAAGGAAAGTGAAACATATTTAATTAAATAAATTTAATTAAATAGATAGGAGAATATAACAAATATAATTAATTAAAATTAACTATAATGTTATGGGAATATTAATTAAATTAATATAAGGACAATTTTGGATGTCTACAGAAAGCACTAATGTGAGGATAGATGAAAAGTTTCAAATTCAGGAAAGAATGTATGACTGTGGTCAGATTACAGAGATAAAAGAGGTCACTGCTAATCCTACAAAACCTTTGGAGATTGATGATGAGATTGAAGATGAATCAATTGAGCTCGCTGAAAATCCTAACACTCTGAGGTATGTTAAGAAGAACTATCCTGAAAATCAAATAATTGGTAATGAAAGTAAAGGAATGATGACAAGATCTAAAGTAAGAGATGAAATTTGTTTGATTTCTCAAGTTGAACCGAAAGCTACTGATGAAGAATGTAGAGATGAATCTTGGACTAAAGCTATGAAGGAATAACTAGAACATATAAACAAAAACAATACTTGGGAATTGGTTCCAAGACCTAAAAATAAAAAATGTGATAGAAACTAATTGGGGTTTTAGAAACAAAATGGATGAGGAAGGACCATTGGTAATAAATAAGGCTAGATTGGTATGTAAAGGCTACTCGCAACAAGAAGGCATACAATTTGAAGAAACATTTGCTCATATTGCTAGGTTGGAAGCTGTGAGATTATTTCTTTCTTATGTTGCACATAAAGACTTTAAATTATATCAGATGGATGCAAAATCTGCATTCTTGAATGGAAATTTGGAAGAAGAAGTATACATAGAGAAACCTGATGGATTTTCTTCGACAGAAGATGAAGACATTCTTTGTAAGTTGAAGAAAGCATTGTATGGACTGAAACAAGCACCAAGAGCATGGTATGCAAGACTAGACAGATATCTACTTCATATTGGTTTCATAAAAGGTAATGAAAATAGTAATTTATATTTAAGAAACGGTGAAGATGGAATCTTAATTATATAAGTTTTTGTTGATGATATCATTTTTGGAGGCAATGATAAAATGATTAAAAATTTCTCTAAAGAAATGGAAGATGAATTTGAAATGTCAATGATTTGTGAGATGAATTTTTTTCTTGGTTTCCAAATTAATCATAATAAGAATGGTATATTTATATCTCAGACCAAATACCTTAAGGAAATATTGAATAAGTTTGGAATGAAAGATTGTAAAATTGTTGGAACACCCATGGTGACTGGTTACAAACTTACTAGTAATGATGAAACTCAAAGTTTTTTTCAGACAAAGTACAGATCTATGATTGGAGGTCTACAATATCTAACTCACACTAGACTAGATATTTCCAATATAGTTGGAATTGTGGCAAGATATCAAGTAGATCCTAAAGAGACACACCTTGTTGATGTGAAAAAAAATTTCAGATACTTGAAAGGAACAATAGAATATGGATTGTGGTATGAAAAACAAGATGACTTTATTTTACAGGCTTATATTGATGCTGATTGGTAAGGTAATGTGGATGATAGAAAGAGTACAAATGGTGGAGCATTTTTCCTTGGAAAAAGGTTGGTTTCATGGTTAAGTAAGAAGCATAATTGTATTGCTCAATCTATTGCTGAATTCGAGTATGTTGATGCTGCTATAAATTGTATACAAGTTGTTTGGATGAACAAATGCTAAAGGACATTGGAATAATTTTTAAAGAGCTAGTGATTATCCATTGTGATAATACTAGCACAATGAATATGTTGAATAATCATGTAATGCATTCAAAGAATAAACACATTTCTATTAAGTATCATTACTTGAGAGACAAGGTAGTAGAAAAAGAGATTAGAATGGAATATATTAGAACAAAGGAACATATAGTAGATATATTTATAAAAACCTTTTCCAAAAGATGCTTTTGAATATCTTAGAAGCATGGTTGGGGTGAGAGCCTCTCCTTGTGGTAATTGATTGATGTAGGCATGCATCAATCCATTGGCTTTCATAGCTATATCACCTTCTGGACTTGATGTATGGATCTACTCCTCAAGGGGAGCAATCACATGAACACTATAGAGCACATTTGGGTGATTTTGCACCTGACTGTCAGACATGGAGATTTGAAAAAGCTACACCTTACAGAAGATTAAAGATGATTTATGGCACCCTTTTCCATTGTTTCCAAAGGGGGAAATATTGTATGTGAAAATACCTACTACTTTAGGGAGATTTGTGTTGAGGATATTGAGAAGATTGTATTGAGAGAGAGTAATTTTGGGTTGATGGATATTCCTATATGTTTCCATCAATTCCAAAGAGGGAGATTGTTGGATGATATCAGAATTGAGTACTACTGATGTTTTTGGCATTCATGTTTTTTCACTAATGTCAACATATGTTTCTATGGAGAGAACAAACTGGTTATTACTATTGCATGATGACTGACAGAAGTGTATGGACACTTTACAGATGAATCAGAAAAAATGAAGATGAGGATATGAAGAAGGAGGTGTGATTACCTTATTCCTAAGGTTTCTTGTCTTAATATTTCATATTGAAGATGTTACAGATGTTTTAGTGAAGACTAGTTTCTAGACTGTGACAGTGATGCTTGAAAGAGAGTCTCTATGTTTTGGGGATATATTGCAGGCGATTATGATTTAGGTTATACAAGCTTAAGAGATGACATAAGGAATATTAAGGAATGTATTTTTTTGATCACAAGTCATGTGATTTTTTGTGATGTCATCTATGGCATGTTTTCTGGAGAAGACCTATTTGGGGCCGACTTCAGAGATGTAGTGTGCATTATGGATTGTGAGCGTGGATTGCAGATCTTGGATTATATCTGATGTATTTTAATTGATGTTTACTTGTTTTAGGTACCTTGTGTATCTTATCAAGGAGTTAAATAATTATTTATATATTGAGAAATCTTAATTAGCCGACCTATTCAATTATTGTAATAGGGTATATATGAGACATCTTTTCTTTTGAAAAGGTGTGATATTGGAATGAAGAGACAGTTCACTGGATTGTATATTTCATATATACACTTGTTCATATTATAAATCCTTTAGGGTGTCTTTAACATTCTTTGGGAAGTGTGCCTGGGAAGTGAGCCCATTGTTACTCTTGACTCCTAATAGGGTCTATCCTTTAATAGGGACTATGTATTGTAATGTTGTAATAAGATCCTGACAGGGCTAAATCTTTTAACAGGGATACCATATCTCAGTACATCATTTGTGGGTGCTAATTCACACTGGGGTTTTACCTTTAATAGGGTTTCCTCAACAAAAAAGGATTGTGTTATTGTGTTGGCATTTAGTGTGTTATCATTTGAATTGAAGTTTTGGCTTATAATTTTAATGTTTAATAATCTGTCTCAAACTGATTCACCCCCCCCCCTCTCAGTTGTTCTTGTTGACTGTTATTCCTCACTCATATCCCATGTACTGTTCAATCTCCCATAACGCTCCTTATAACCTTTGTACCCTAATTGTGAATTGTCTCCATATCCTATAGCCAAACAACTCTACCACCAATTTATACCTCATGAGATCCAAGTACCCTTATTAACAGATGCTTCTATGGTTGAACTATCCAAATAGTTAGAAGTATCTCTTGGCCACCGATTAAATATTAATAGTCACCTTCCCCCCACCAGCAAACATCTTTGGAATAACTACTGAAAGACCATACTATGGATTTTGCATGGAATTATGCAGATATGAAAGGATTCGACCCCAAATTGTGTACTCATAAAATATACCTCAAAGAGGGAAAACCTCCTATTAGGTAGTTTCAAAGGTGTGTCAATCCATTAAGAGAGATAGTGAAGTCCGAGTTGCAAAAATTTATTAATTTTGGTTTCATCTATCCTATCTCAAATAGTTAGTGGGTCTCCCTATTGTTAATAGTCCCCAAAAAAGGAGGAAAGTGGAGGGTATGTGTCGATTATAGAGAGCTCAATAATGAAACTAAAAAAGACTACTTCCCTCTACTATTCATTGACCAAGTCTTAGACTTCTTAGTGGGTAAACAATATTTTTATTTCCTAGATGGGTACAGTGGATATAACCAGATCATGATTCTTCCCGAAAAACAAGAAAAGATCACATTCACCTGCCCATGGGGAACATTTTCCTACTTAATCTTACCTTTCGGTCTCTACAATTCTTCGGCAACATTTAAAAGGGAATTCATCAGTATCTTTGTTGATAGCTCTCATGACTATATGGAAATCTATATGGATGACTTCACCACACATGGGGAAACCTATGAGGAAGCCTTGACCAACTTGGGCAAAGTTCTTACAAGGTGTGAAGAACACAATCTATCCCTGAATAACAAAAAGTGCTTCATGATGATGCATTAGGGGGTTGTATTTGGCCATTGTATCTCTGTTGATGGAATCCAGGTAGACCCTTCTAAGATTGAGGTCATTATGAATCTTCTCACACTATCAAAACAAAAGGATGTCCAAAGTTTTCTTAAGAAATACTGGCTACTACATAAGGTTTATTAAAGAGTGGTAAAATGGAAAGCCCCATGTATTCTTTACTCATAAAGGATTCTAAATTTTTATGGAAAACAACTTGTAACGAGTCCTTCCTATAGCTCAAGTTTGTTCTTAATCAGACACCCATCCTAAGGGGTCCTAATTGGGAATTTCCATTCCATATTCATATTAATTCTTCTGATCATGTTGAGGGAGCTGTTTTGGGGCAGAAATATGGTATTGTTGAACATGCCATCTATTTCATCAGCAAGAATTTGCAGGGATCTAAGCTGAACTACATAGTCACTGAGAAGGAACTTCTGGTTATCATCTATGGCCTCAACACATTTTTCACTACATTACTGGTTACTAGATATTTGTGCACACTGATCATGCAACCATTAAGTATTTAGCTAACAAATTTGCTAGCACGAGGAGGTTATCCAGATGGCTCCTACCGCTACAAGAATTTGATATGACAATAGTGGATAAACCAAAAAAATCCAATCTAGTAGTTGACTTCCTATCACAATTTTAGAATGCATATGATCCTTAAGTCATTGATGACAACTTTACTGATGATCACATGTTCTCCATTTTGATGAATACCCCCTGGTATGCTGACATTGCCAACTAGTGACTCTCTCAAAAGGTACCTCCACACTTCTCACCCAAAGAAAAGAGGCTTTTAATAGAAAAACTTTCAACTTTTCTTGGCTAACCAATTGTCTATTGTATACTACACCTGATTAGATTTTAACGTGATGTATGAGGGAGGATGAAACATATGACATCCTTCATTCTTTCCATGATGAGTGATGTGGAGGACATTTTTTCAAAAAAAGAAACAACAATGAAGTTGCTAACCAGTGGTTGTGCGTGTGTATTTGGGAACCTGTTAAGAAAAACACAAACACTCAATAAGTCATTTCATTAGTTCAAAATGGTTAGACAAGCATGCAAAACCACCTAATATTGACCTATTGCCTACTAGCTAGGAAGAGTGTGATTAGTAACATATAAGCCCTCAGAATATGCTATAATTAGTGATGAATACAACCTAGCATGAAGGATTTTTAGTTAAAAACAAGCTAAAAAGATGAAAAACAAGCATTCTAGCTCTAAGCATGTGAATAATAACAATGTAAAAGCATGAGATGTGAAGTGAAATGTTAGTCTAGGATTAATCTAATAGCATAACAATGCATTTACAATCTAAGGTGAAGGCTTATTTACTCTAAAAAATGGCTTCTATTTATAGAATAATGAGAGAGAGAGGGGGGACAAGGTGAATTAATGAGTGAAGAGGCTCATTAATGGAGGTGTAAGAGCCAGTAATGCCCAAGGCATTAATAAGGCATGGAGGAGACATAGGCTTAAGGCATCTTCATTAATGAGGCATTAATGAAAGCCTTAAAGAAGCAAGGTAGAGTGTATGAGGTTGGCTTGAGAAAGTGGACCTTGAGGAAGTCAAGCTTGAGAAAGTGGACTTTCTCAAGTGGGTTGAGTTATTAAGCATTCCTTACTGGAATTTGACAACATTAGGAAGTGGGTTAGGGCTAGAATTAGGATTAGGATTAGATTAGCAAGGGTGAATGGGTTGAGAAGGGTTAGAACCCAGGGTAGAAGTGGTTGAGATCGGTTAGGTTGGGGTTTAGGGGAATATTAATAAATGAAATAAATTTGTTTAATTCATTTAGAAATATAGGAAATAATCATTTAAACAATGAAATTGCTTTTTAATAATTAAGGGATTATAGCCATTTTAATTAATTTAAATAGGCTAGGGGAATGGGTTATTTTGCAAGTGGGTAATTGATTTAGGGATTTATTTAATTCCTTTATAATTAAATACTATAGCCATGTTTGATTTTGGTTTGAATTGATTTTAATTGTATGGCTATAATAGTTAATATAATTCAGTGATAAAAATCACCTAGGACATTAAATTGATTTGAAGAATTATGCCAAGCAGTAATAGGGTTGTTTGGACATAATTGAAGGTATGACACACTTTGGCAAAAATATGGTCCGTAGTTGGAATAGACCAAATTTAGGTGGTTACATTTGCCCCTCTTTGAATTGATGTGCGAGAAGTGCATTGATTCAAAGAAAGTTTTTCAATTTTGACTTTAGAAAGATTGAGAATCCCGTTCTTGGTTGTCGAACGAAATGTTGATAAAATCAGTCTCGCACTTAATCAAACTAAACTAATAGAATTGATTTTGAACTTGGTTGTCATCCAAAGATCAATAAAAGATTTTTTAAAAATACCAATTTTGAACTTGGTTGTCATCCAAAAATTGATAATACTGATTCTGAACTTGGTTGTCATTCGAAAATCAGTAAGAATCTGACAATAGCTTTAATTAAAAAAATTCTTTAAAATGAGGAAACATAAGATATCCAGCTCATGAGAACCAAAGCTTTCTATCCAACAGTTCTGATTTAGTCAAGGAAACTATTATGCCCCTAGTTTGTTTGATAACGGAGTCATTTTGATGCTGATTCAAGAAAAATTTAATTGATGATAGTGTGATCATGCCCCCTCGGGAACAAAATCGAAGGAAAAGAATAAAATCCCTTAGTTGAACGAATGTATTACTTGCAGGAAGTACTTAGGGAAAGAAAGAATAGAGTAGAAGAAGTGAAGGAGAGGGGGTGTGCTTAAGAGTAAACACACAAGTACCAAGTTAATCACATTGAAAATATGAGTTCGATTTTGTTCCCGATAGACCAAAGATTTTGGGAAGCATGGGTATTAGTAATAAACTTGGATTTTTGGAAGAAGATAGAAAGCATTTTTGAGCTAAAAATTCCTTATGTTGTTATTTCATTTATAAATGTACCATGCAATCCCTAAATGCAGCTATATGCAGACTCTTAGGACTGGTCATTGATTAGAAAATATTGCAACATTTTTATCATCATTGCGCAGTTTTGGAACGAATACCATCTGATAGTACAAGCATCACTAATACCCACTAATATTATGAAAGTATGAATACTATATTTTATTGAAATGTTGGAAATAGACTTAGACATCAAGGCATAGAAGCCAGGATAACAAAATAGTCATCTTCCTTTTAATATACTAGATTCTGATTAAGGCAAGATATTGGACCCGCAATGACCTTGAAAATTCATATCCTTGGGTACATTATGATTCATATACCTTAGTGAGAATATGGATCATAAAATAGACAAGGAAATTGTGTCATACTCACTGTAGTTTATACATAAAAAAGATCAAGATATATGTGGTTATCCACCCATAGTGGCAGCTCTTACCATAAACATCCAAGTTAGGTGAAATTTATAGGATCATTTGGAACAATCATCCATACGCAGGAAATCAAGAAAACATTATGCCCCCTATTAGCACTGCATTGGTAAAATTTGAATTTCTTGGTTTTTTGCTTTTCCCGGGCTTTCTTGTTTCAAAATCCTCTGCTTTGCCGCGCAAAAGAGGTCAAAACCCTTTTTGAAGTTCATATTTTAGTTTACTCACTCTGTCGCATCGGTCTTTTTGAAATGTCTTTAAGTTGTGCGAGTGGGCGACGAGCTGTCAGCGAAGGAGAATCGCGCAATCGCGATCAACTCATGTCAAGTTTTGATCTGTGTGCGAGTGAGCGGGTCCAGTGTTTTAAAAGGTAAATCACACAGTCGCGATGTCTTATGAAAGTCAAGTTTTAAGTTAGCGATTGAGTGGGCTAAAAATGGTTAAACTTATCGCTCACTCGCTGAGAAGTTAACTGAATGAAACATTGAAACAGCAAGTCAGTGACGGGTTAAAAGTTTGTATGTCACACAGTCACTGTAAAGTTATGATGTTTATCTCATGCTTCGCAACCGAGCGAGTCTTGTTTAAAATTGAAGCAGTCGCATACCCGCATCAAGTTTTATGTCAATGTTAAAAGTCAGTGACTGCGTGATGAGGTCCTGTCCTGTAGGTCACTCACTCGCTTAGGTTCTAACTCATTTGTATTTGGCAGTGCGAGTGCACGGCGAAGGCATGAAATACTAATGTGAAGACTCATCACTCAGTCGTGCAAGCATTTTTCAAGTTTCTTAAAAGTCCGTGACTGAGCGACTAAGAGATCATTCAATGCCTCGCTCACTCGCTGATGCTTTGAGGTGATGAAATATCAACTTGCGAGTATGCGATGAGTTAAAAAGGGAAAGACATCGCTCACTCGCCAATCAACAAAGATGAAGGGGAAAGAGCTCACGAGTAGGCGACTAAAGAAAGAAAAGACACAGTCGCGCACTCGCAGTCAGTGATAAAGTAAGATTTTCAAGCTCGCGAGTAGGCGACTAAAGGAAAGAAGGTGTATAGTCGTGCGCTCGCAGTTAATGATGAAATAAGATTTTCAAGCTCACGAGTTTGCGACTGAGAAAAGAACAGATGCCATCGCTCACTCGCACATAAGATGAAAGCTGGAGTATTAAGTAGTGCGAGTGAGCGACCAGACAGAGTATGCGGTAAAGAAATGAATGTCGCTCAGTCGCCCAAATCCAAAAGTTGAGTTTAAACAGCCAGCAAGTGTGCGATGATGGAATAGCTGAAAGGTAAGATACACAGTCGCTCAGTCACCAAGAATCAGGTGACATAAAAATTTAACTCGCGAGGGTGCGACATGTTAAAGGTGAAAGAAAAATCACTCACTCGCATGAACCCAAAAGCAAAGCATAAAAGGATAGCGAGTATGCGACAGACATGAAATGAGGTTTAAAAAATTAGTTCATCGCTCACTCGTAGAAGGTAAAAAGTGGAGCGAGGATGGATGGCGAGTATGCAACCAATTAAAAAATAGGGGTACGTCGCTCACTCGCAAGGATATTTCCAAAAGTGAATAAAGTGCAGTATGTTGGCTAGTTTCAAGCTGACGAGTGCCAGATGGAAAAAAGCGTACACTCTCTCTTCCAGCTAGGATCAAACAGTGCAAGTTGATCGCAGCATTAATGATAGAATGAAATCTTTGTGACAGTTCAAGTGCAGGAATTCGGCTTTCAAGTTGACAAGACACAGTCCTTAAATGGCTATAAGTGTAAATGATTGAGTTGGATTCTGTACATCTCTCATTTCTGCATTCTGAGTTTTTCTGCGAAGAGTAAGAAGCTTATTTGTCTGTAGTTTTGTGCTGAGACAGTAGAATTCAAAAGAAGCAAGATGAGTCAAGCTATTGTTCCTACTACCTCACAAGGGTCTGGAAAGAAGAAGGAAGTCACACCAAAGAAATATACTGAAGAATTTTTTGAATTGCTGCCTGGGACTCTGAATACAACCAGTGCAGATTGGGAAGAATGGAGTGACAAGTGGTCTCAATACAGAAATCTGGTAACCCCAGACTACTCTGGCAGTACTTTATTTCATTATTTTTGGAACAATAGGGTTAAGCCAGTCCCAATTTGCAATCCATGGGATTTAAATATGGCTAAATTAATTGTGCCTGAC
>MU223776.1:1260465-1293571 GCA_018584345.1 Thuja plicata
AAAGAGAAGAACAAGGAAAAGAACAACATGAAGAAGAAGAAGCAGGTGAAGAGGCCACTTCAGCTAGAGAGCCACCAAAGAAGAAATAGAAAATAGAGCACAAAATGGTGCAGGACAGAAAAGGCATGGCTAAAGCCGTGATTTCAAAGCATGGCAAATACTTCAGGAAATTGAGGAGGTAATTGCAAAAGGATCCAGAGGCTAAGGGCCAAGGGGATAATTAAATGGTTCTATTTGAAAAGGATGACGAAAGGGTCATGATGGAAAATGAATTCATGAAGGATGATGAGTTCATAAAGTCTCAAGAATTCAAATCTTTTTTGGTCAAGTTGAAGTAGAAAAGCTTGAGGCAAGAAATAATAGCAGAGGAGGAGAATACAGATAAGAATGAGCAAATTGTGCAAACACTTTAGGATTATGACCCTGAAACTGAACAAATCACTGTGGAACAAGCCAGATTGCTGGTACAGAACAGTGGTGTGATGCTAATGCCTAGTTGGGACTTACAGTCCACATTTGTTATTGATTAGATTAGGAGGCAGGAAGATCCTCTTCTTAAGACAGAATTTGAAATGGATGATGTCTTGAAAGGATCAAGGTTTGACCCAAAATCCAAAACCCTAGCAATATGGTCATTAGCTCCGGCCACACAGAAACCCTTGGTCATGACCATCAGGGAAGAAAAAAGAGCTGACAAAATGATATGGAACCTGCAAAATACTTCAGATACTAAGATAGCTCAGTTAATGACACAGGTTTCATTTATGAACTTGGCAAAAGTTGATGACTTGTCAAAAAGGTATGAAACAAATTTTGGCCAAATGATGGCATTGGCAAAGAAACATGAGGAAGTGGTGGTCGAGAACCACACACTTGAAGAGGAGATTGCCAAACTGAAAGAAGAATTGGAAGAAAGTAAAAGGGAAAAAACTCTAATTGTTGAAGAGGCAGCCAATATTGTTGCAAATGTTGTCAAAGATGCCAAGGAAGACTCTTCTTTGGCAGAGACACAGTCAAAGGGCATATCACAGGAACAGGGCATGAATGCTGTGTTTGTCATGTTGCTCATATTGCAGCACAGGATTGAATTTCTGAAGAATAAAATTGGTGTAGTTCATACATTGTATGGGTCCCTGCAAGAGGCCTCAAAGATAGCTGCAGAAGCTATGGTTTTCCTGGAGCCTGCTTTCAAAATTTGGTCACCAAAGGAAAGAGTTTTAGATAAACTCAAAACAAATATGCTATACAGTGATGACTTCCCAGACAAAGTATCAGATACCATTGATATGGTAAGTAAGTTGAATGATACTTTTGGCTTCTTTAATGGAAAATCTGATTTGATAAATAGTAAGTTACAACCGTTTGGTGATCAATGTCCACCATTGATCCCAAAGAGTTATGAGGAAACAGGGGAGTTGAAAGCACAATCAGATTGGGAATCTAGTTTTGATGCTATATTGGGAAGTCAAGAAATAAAGCTACATCTGGAAAAAGACACAAATGCAGAATATTGCAACCAACTGATCGATGGCTTCTGCAAAGTTGAAAGAGATATGGCAAAATTTATGTCTGAGGCTAGAACTGCCATGGATGCCAGGTGGGTGGAAGCTGTTGCCAAGCTAGAAGAAGAGAAAAATTTTGATTGGCCCACCGTCAAAGAAGTGAACAGATGGGAGGCAAAGCTTAAAGGATAAATCAAATATGGTTAAGCCACAAAAGACAAAATTTGTTTAGGCTTTGTAAATTAGCTGCCACCTATGTTCGGTTGCAAAATTTTGTTGCAAAGTCATTGCAAGCAGTTTTGTAATCCTTCCTAGTATGTCGGTAGCTTGTTGCATCCTTGTACTATAAAAGGATTCCAAGACTTCTGGGAAGAGGATGGTCATTTTTATGTCTGAAAATAATACTAGGTCAATTGTAAATTTTGGTTTTGAGAACCAATATATTTGGTTTTTTGAGAGAAATCTTTGTTGAATGTAGTAATTGATGATGACTTTGGAATAAAATCCAGTTCACAGTTTCTGAAGCATTTAATGGATCTTTTGTCTTCATTTTAGCATTCTAAATTTTGTCTAAATTGAATGTTCTAGGAGCATTTTCAATTTATATATCTGTCAGGCAGATTATGAAATACTTCTAGGGTTCTTTCAAGGAGAGAATATACCTTAGAGATATTTCAATAAAGTTCAGGGTAGCAAATGAATCTGATGGATTAATTTGGCTAAGTGTACTGAGGTAGATATATAAGGTATATCTATGTTTGTGTTAGATCCTGTAATTGCCTTAAGTTTTGTTCTCAATCATGTTGGTTAAAACTATCCATAGATGACTCCATGCCCTAAGATTGAGCACTAGTCTATTTTTGTTCAATTAAATGACTATCATTATTAAAATTAATCTTTACTTTCAGTTCGGTCTATTTTATGTGAAAGTTACAGTGATCAATTCCTGTAATTCCATCAATAACAAACTAGAATAATTTAGTGAGTTCATTATTCTCTGTTTTCAAGGGTAATCCCGCCCAAGTTTGTGGAGCTCAAAGTGTAGGAGGTCTCAAGATCTTGTTTCTGTTGTTCTACTCTATGCTTGGTCAGTGTCAGGGATAAATAGAGTGAACCCTCTGAGGAGTATTTTTATGTCAGCAAGAAAAGGAAACAACACCCCCAATCCTTGCGACTCTTTGTCTTTGCGCAGACGTCATTGAGAAACTAAGAAGACATAATAAATTATCAATTGTGAAGAAATCCAATAAAATTTATAATTACTTAGTGTAACATAAGAAAAATTTAACATATAAGAAATGTGTAACATATGACAATGTGTAACATAAGAAAAGATGTCACATTTGAAAATGTAGATGTTTGTGTGATGTGTGGGGAAGATAAGATGTTCCTTTTAACCTCAAATGAACAAATTAAAGATCCAAATTGATTAACCCAAAAGAAGGATCAATGCACAAATGAATCATCCATTCGGAAATGAGAGCAAAGAGGAAAGATCTTAAATTCCTATTTTAGAAAGGAATGTATATGATAGTTCTAGGAATTGAAATGGATGAGATGAAGTAGCAACCTTAAAATAGTGCTGATAACAGAATTCTATTTTTTGAGATCTGTAGACTATTTCTATAAAAAATGAAGTATGATCCAAAACTAGAACGCAGAGACGAACAAAACCCAGAAATCATTTTTTGTTCTGATGTCATCTTATGAAAAAGGTCGACCTTGACCCACAAATGTCAACCCTAACCCAATAATGTTGACCCTGACCTGCACAGATCTGAAAGTGACTCTGTTCGCGCCATCTCAAAGAAAGCCGAAAAGGGTATCCAAATCTGAGTCCAAATTCACAGTCCCAAACCTCTACCTAAAAAAAAAATAGGTTTGTTTGTTGGGGGTAAGGAGTTTTCCTTGGTCAAACCCAGGTTTTGGAATTAACCTTAAATATATGTAATTGAAATTGCAGAAATAGACAAAGTAAATGCATAAATTCACCTTGCTTGTAAAAGTCTTTGTGGAGGATTTAAAACCTTGAATCCACAAGTATGAATGCACCAATGGATCTAGAATGTAGGATGTAGGATGTCTTCAATCAATTACTTGTAGATCTCCAACACCAAATCTTGAATGGGTTCTTGAATTGGAAGAAACTTAGAAGAAGGTGGATGGAGAGATCACTAAAAGGGCACCATGTAGCTTGAATCCTTCAATGGCCTCCAATGGATCTCCTTCATGAAAATGGATTCTTGAATGCTTGAGAATGGATGAATTCTTGCTTGAAATCTTTCTTGAATGCTTGCTTGAATTGCACTTGAAGATAGTTTTGAGAATGCTTGATCATGATTAGAAGACTCAGAGAAAATGAGAGAAGGATTATTTTTATATGAAATTAGAGAAAAATCTTCTAAGGAGGCCAACATAGGAGAATTAAATTCCCATTAAAGTCTTTACCCCTAGGAGAGGACCTATGTTAAATATAATTTAGGAATCGACGCTTCGGGACCCGAAACAACCGACTCAGAAGTGGGAAAAACTTCTTGCAAAGATCGACCTCCAAAATCTGTAAGACCCCGGGATCTGAACCCTTGGTCAAGGTCAAGGTCAACCCTGACCTAGGTTAAGGTCAAGGTTGACATAGACCTAAAAGGTCAACCCTAACCCTGAAGCCCATAATCACTAGTCTGCAGTCTAGAATGCAGAAATCAGGCTAAACAAGAGTGGAAAGAGGCAAAGAATAGGGGGGAAGCCATGTCAAGATTAGGAACCCATTCAAGGCACTTTCCATGACCCAAAACCACTTACTCAGAAGGATAAACATGTCTACAATGGAAGTGCTTCCATTTTCTGACTATACACTTAGATGCCCCTAGTTGAAAACATCATCAGGACATAAAAGAACCATAATCAAACCAATAACAAACTGTGTGTTAATTAGTACGTTGTTCATCCATATGTCAAACACAGTAAAGATTCATCAATCAGAAAAATTGTAATACAAGCAATATGGTGTTCCATGTCTATGCATTGATAGGATAATACGTTCATGTTTGCGATCCAATATAGCTTTGTAGGAATGCTGTGAATGTAAATGTCATGTCCCATGTTATGAAAAGACACCCTTGTTTTGAAAAGTGACATTGTTTTGCATGTATCAAGAAAGATCATGTTCGTCAGGCAAACCAGCCTAGAGAAACTGAGCAACCGCAACTAACTATGCCAACAAAGATGCCCCCAGTGCAGAATGACTTATTCCTAGGATGTAAAGATAGACAAATCTCAAGCGAGGATAAGATAGTCATGTAGGAAAATGAAGTCAGCGTATGAGCATAGGAAAAATTATGAAGGCCTGGTATCAGTAGTGAATTAATAGATGGAGTGTAGAACACAAGTGACGTCTGATTGCTAGGTTTTCACCATTTGGAAAGATCTTTTTCTTTCTTTTTGTGACCAAGATGCCTGTTTTACTACATGCTCATCGAGGCACTTTTCTCTTTTTCAATTTTTTTCTTTTTCTATTTTTGCCTTTTTGAATGTTTTTTTGTAGTATCAAGGCACCTGTTTACTAGGTTTTCACCAAGGATACCCATTTTGTAGGACCTTTTCCACTTTTTTTGGATTTCTTCAAGATCAATTTTCTGAATATTTTTGGTATTTTGCAAGAACTTTTTGTTGTACAGGCTCTACTAGCTAAAAATTAAGCGTAGAACCACTTTAAATGTAGAGTGTTGATAGGGTCTAGAAGAATGTCTCCCTTGGGTGTAGCTAATTGATAATCTCTAGTCCTAAAAGTAGCAGTGATAACATAAGGTCCCAACCAGTTAGGTTCAAACTTTCCTTTCTACTCTCTATTAGGTTGGTTCTTAGGATTCTCCTTGAGGACGAGATCTCCTACTTCAAACTTGCGTGGTTTGACCTTCTTGTTGTAACCTTTGGACATTCTTGCTTGGTACACTTTGAGGTGATCGAATGCTTGTTGTCTACCCTCATCTAGTAGGTCTAGAGAATTTACCCAATCAATGTGGTACTACTCATCAGTAACTAGTCCTTGTAAAGATATCCGCAACGATGGGATTTCAACCTCAATAGGTAGTATTGCCTTAGTGCCATAGACTAGAGAAAATGGCATGGATCTAGTTGGTGTTCAGATGCCTATTCTATAGGCCCATAGTGCTAGATTTAGTTGTAGATGCCAGTCTCTGCCAGACTTGCTTACAGTTTGATGTAGGATCTTGAGAATATTTTTGTTTGATGCTTCAGCCTGTCCATTACCTTGAGGATAATAGATTGAGGAGCAATGTTTAGTGATATGTAACTATTCACAGAGGTCATCAATGTCTTGATTTTTAAATTGGACCCCATTGTCTGTTACAATTGAAGAGGGTATCCCATATCTACAAATAATGTAGTTCAGAATGAACATAGCAACCTGTTTGCCAGTGGCTTTGATTAGCAGAATGACTTCGACCCACTTCGTGAAATACTCAATGGCCGTAATGATAAACTTGTGTCCATTTGAAGAGTTGGGATATATTTGTCCAACCAAGTCAAAGGCCCATTGCTGAAATGGCCAATGCGTTATGAAAGGTATCAGTTATCTGGTAGGAGCATGGATAAGGTTTCCATGTGTCTGGCATTTAAGACATGCTTTTGAAAATTGAATAGCACCTTTCTCCATGGTAGGCCAATAATATCCTACTCTAAGCAGTTTCTTGGCTAATGAAAAGCCATTCGAGTGTGATCCACATACGTCTTCATGGACGTCTTTTAATGCTAGATCAGACTCTTCGAGTTCTAAACAGTGAAGAAGTGTACCATCAAGACTGCATCGATATAGGTTGTTAGTTATGAGGACGTAACATGATGATGTCCTAATCAGGTATGTTTTCTCATTTCTGGATAGATTGGTGGGAATGGTTTTGTCAAAAAGGTACGTAATGATACTGGCATATCGAGATGGATCTGGGGTATTCAAGGCACATATTACCTGGTATTCAGGATTAGCAAAGGCAGGATATGATATTCCTTCCACCAAGAAGTCATAGAAAAATTTATGCTCCTCTAGTTGTAACATGGATGCCAAGGTAGCCATAGCATCTACAACTTTGTTCTCTAATCTTGGTATCTACTGGAAAGTGACGAAGACAAAGTACTTCTCTAGATCATCAACCAGTTGTTTGTAGGGCATAAAATTTTCATCTTTTGTTTAATACTCCCCATTGACTTGATTGATAATTAATTGGGAGTCACCATACATGTGTAGCTCTATGATCTTCCATTCCATGTCTAGCTTGAGGCCATTGACCAATGCTTCATATTCTAAGATATTTTTGGTGCATGGAAACATCAATTTGTAAGATTTGGGAATCTTGTATCCTTGTGGAGCTATGAACAGAACCCCTGCTCCAGATCCTTGTTGAGTGAATGAACCATCAAAGTACATCTTCCAGGGACGTTCAGTGAGATGCATGATTGTTTCATCAAGAAATTTAATTAGTAAAGGTTCATCATCCTAGAGTGGTGAATCAGCCAATTGATCTGCAAGTACCTATCCTTTGATAGCTCTCCATTCGACATTTTCAATGTCAAACTCACTTAGAATTAGGACCCATTTTTCCAAACGTCCTATTAATGTTGTTCTGCTTAAAAGATATTTTAGAGGATCAATCTTAGCAATGAGCTTTACTATATGAGAGAGCATGTAGTGTCTCAATTTTTGTGATGCAAAGATGACTACTAAGCATGCTTTTTCAATAATGCTATAATTGAGCTCATAAGTGACTAGGGTTCTACTAATGTAGTAGATATCTTGTTCTTTCTTTGTTTCATCTTCTTGCGCTAGTAATACTCCTAGGGATGTAGTTGTAGCTGAAATGTATAGGAGCAAAGGTTTTCCATGAATAGGCGCCATAAGAATAGGTGGAGCAGCCAGGTACCCCTTTAATTCCCTGAAGTTTTCTTCATAGTGTTCATCCTAATTGAATGCAACCCCTTTATGTAGTAGCTTAGTAAAGGGTTGTGCCTTATCTGCAAGTTGGGACATGAATCTCCTGATAGACTGGAGTCTCCCTTGTAGCGTCCTCATTTGACTGATATTATGTGGAAGAGTCATCTCTATAATAGCCTTTACCTTTGTAGGATCTACCTTAATTCCCTTTGTTGATACTATGAAACCTAGGAGATTGCCTGATTGGACTCCAAAGGAACATTTCTTCAGATTGAGCCTGAGTTGGAACTGTTCCATTCAATCCAATATCTTTCGTAAATTAGCAATGTGAGTACCTCTTTCTTTAGATTTAGCCAATGTGTCATTGACATAGTCCTCCATGTTCTTGTGCATCATGTCATGGAATATCGTTGTCATGGCTCTTTGATATGTTGCACCAGTATTCTTTAACCCAAATGGCATGACGTTCCAACAAAATGTGCCCCATGCACATGTGAATGCGGTTTTCTCTTGTTCCTCAGGGGTGATCTTGATTTGATTATAGCCCAAGAATCCATCCATTAATGAATACATCTGGTAGCCTACTGTAAGTTCTATGATCATGTCAATATTTGGTAGAGGGAAATCATCCTTTGGACATGCTTTGTTGAGGTCACTAAAGTCCATGTAGATCCTGATAGATTTATCAGATTTAGAAATGGGGACCACATTAGAGATCCATGCTGCATAGGCAATGACTCGAATAAATCTAGCTTCCAACAATTTTTCTAATTCTACTTTCACCAATAATGCAACATGAGGATGCATCTTTCTAAGTTTTTGTTTCATGGGCTTGATCCTAGGAGCTATAGATAAGTGGTGCATGATGAGATTAGGATCTAGCCCTGGCATATCAGTGTAAGACCATGCAAAGTTGATCATTCTCCTTTAGGAACTCTATGAATTGTACCTTTTCTTCTTCTGATAAAGATTGTGCCAGATGAACTATTTGAGGATTTTCAATCGTGTCCAAGTTTACTGGCTGTGTTGGTTCAATCAATACTGAAGATCTTTCCTGAAAGTGTTCAGGGAGGATATCAAGAGTCTCATCCTTTGGTGCCTCTGAGAGGTTTTCACCATTGGATACATCTTTTTTCTTTACTGTTTTGGGATCTGATACTGCCACAAAGTGGTTTTCACCATCAGTCTACTTTTTATTTTTATTTTTTAGAGTGTGACTAAGAAACTTGATATCCTCCTGTGACATGTTCTTGCTCCTTTCATTGGTGGAAGAAGGGTAAGGTTCACAAGCATTAAGATAACAAGCTAGGGAGTGGTCATTGGAAAAGTCAAGGATAGGAGTAAGATCCATTTCAGTCCAATCAATTAGGTCTGGAAGTACCAATTTTAGGGATTCAAATTCTGGTAAGGATAGCATCGTGTTAGCATCAAGACCATTAACCGACATGACATGATCTGTTAAGTTAATTTCTTGAATATTTAGATAAATAAGAGTGAGATCATTGTTAAAAGGGTTGTTGTCAGTCATATATGGATCAAAATCTAGTGACTCATTAGTAGATATCTCATCATCATCCCTTTGTAAAAGGAGGCTTCTTGCTTGTAGCCTATAAAATTCTAATAGACTTATGTATTCACTAGTGTCTCCATCAATGATCAGGGGAATGAACTCTTCTTCTACTTCAGGAGGATCAGTATCATTGAAAGGAGTGTTAGGTTGTTTACTAGGAGCTGAGGAAGTTGCAAACATGTGAATTGTATCTATTCCAATATCTTCAAAGGCAATAGACAGTCGATCCCATTCATAGTCATGAGAGTCTATGACATCATCATCAGATCTGTTTAAATATTCAGCAATGTTTATTTGATGGACTTGATTAGCTACTTGTAGATCAAAGTGAGGTAGATCAAGGACATGTGAAATTGTGACCAATTGCCCCCAGTTAGGATGTAAATTCTATGGTCAGGGTTCCTCTTGAGTGATTGTGGCTATGGTGTCTCCTACCTCTTGAATGGGAGGTTGTGCTGTCAAAGCAGTGTGAAGATCCTGTGGTACCTCAAAGCTAGGTACATAGCATTCTCCTTGATATTCAGGATTCTCTGTACCAATATGTAGTAATCTCTCATAAGGCCATGGTTCCAATATTACCTCATCTATTTTATCACTCCTTGTTTCAGAAGGTGGACTCTCTTTTGAAGTAGGTTTGTTGGATTGAGTATTAAACCCCATTCTTGTTTTATCTTTGTTGAGGCAGAACTCCACGGGAATAGGTTCAATAATTCCTCATCCTATGTCATTTAGAGGTCACTTTCCTTTGTAACCCATTTGTGTAAGGAACTCATATCCCTTTCCATACTTCTCGGGGGATATCTTCACATGTTTGACCTTAGATTCCACTGGTTCTCCTTTGTAAAGCCAGTTCAAGACTGCCTATTCTTCTGTGTTATCTAAAGAAGATGTGGATGCCTTTATCATGCCAGTTTCCTTGTGTACTTCTGGCTCTTTGAATGCTAGAGGCATGAATGTTGATGATGGTTTCCCATAGGATCTTGGTGACATGAGAAGATCTATCAGTGAAGGAGTCAGGTCTAGCTTGTACTCTCCCATACCTATTTCTTCAAGTTTCAAAGTTTTGCTAAAACTCTTCATAACCATGTCTTTGGTTGTTTCAAGAGCAACGACATCCATAGCCACTTTGTTGTGTGGGATCATGTTACCTGCTTTGATATTGTTGCAAGTGTAGTTGGCATCTGCAGGAATCGTCACTTCTATCCCATTATGTGGGAACTTTATGCATTGGTGATAAGTGGATGGTACAGCTTCCATCTCGTAAATCCATGGTCTGGCTAGTAGAATATTGTAGGCCAATGGTAAATCTAGAACTTGACATATAACATTCCTTTCAATTGGTCTGACTCTGATAGTGAGAGCAATAAGACCCCTGGAGGATCTTTCTTCCTCATCATAAGATTTGATGGTTATCTTGTTTCTAGTGTCAATTGTTTATTCTGAGAGACCTAGTCTCCTGATGAGATCTAGTGTACAGATATTCAATCATGTGCCTCCATCTATCAATACGCGTCAAACATGAGATTTATGAATAAGGACTTCAATATGGAGGGGTTGATTATGTGGATGGGTTAATGACTTGTCATCCTCTTTAGAAAAGGAGAGGTAGTGTGGCACTGAGATGTGATTGACCATCGCTTGAAATCTATCTATATCGATATCTTTTGGAACATTACCAGCATGTAGAGCTTGTTCTAGGATTTCTCTATGCACAGTGGATATCTTGAGAAACTCAAAGATGGAAATTTTGGCAGCGGTTTTTTGCAATTGGTCTACCAAGTCATATTTTTCTCTGGGGATAGTGACCACATGTTTTGCTACTAGTTTAGGAATAGTCACAATAGGAACCTTTGATGTTGATGTTAGTTTTGGAGGTCCCTTAATTGTAACCTGTGCTTGGCTCTGTGTTACAGCATTTGAGCAGGATGAGGCACCTTTAATTGTGATCACATTGATGGGTTCAATTTTAATATTGAGCATATTAATCACATTATAACTCTTGGAATAGGTGTAGTTTACCTCATTACCTTTCCCTTTAGATGTTTCTCCCTAATTATAATTAGGAAAGGGTTTGTTAAATGTTGTATGGTCCTCATTGGTAGTATGTCCATCTACCTTGATCTTACCTCCTTCAATGAGGTCTTGGATAACATGTTTAAGTTTGAGACAATTATTAGTCTTGTGTCCTTTGTTTTTGTGGAAGACACAATAGGAGTTATCATCCCACCATCTGGGTTTGACCATTGGTTCCCACGGTTTAGAATCGGGAATTGTAAGAACTTTGTTATCCACAAATGTTTTTAAGATGGTCTCAAGAGGTTCCCCCAAAGAAGTGAATGTTCTTTGGGGTTTTGAAGTCCAGGTTTGTTCCTTGTTACTATCATTGTTTGCCTTGGGAATGGGGGGTGTTACTTTAGCCTCTTTGCTTGCTTGCATGCCATTAGTGAGATTAAATGCTTCAGGTTTAGAATTAATGTTAGAGGCATCAACTACTCTTTCATTAAAAACATTTTTATTTTGCTTCCACCATTTAGGCTTGGAGTTGGAGTTACTTCCTTTGTTTTCATTTTGAAGGGTGATCTCTCCCTTTTTGACCATAAATTCCTCAATACAAAGGGCATTTTTAATCATCCTATCAAAGCTAGGAGAATCTTGCATTTGTAAAGCATAGCTCAATTCAGGCACTAGATTATTAATGAAGATTTCCATCTTTTCTATTTTAGGAATGACCCTTGAATATCATGCAAAAATCTTCCTCCATCTTTATAGGAAGTGTGTAAATGATTCTCCAGTTTTTTGTTTGGTATTGCATAGGTCCATCATAGTGACGTCATGTTGGATGTTGTAGGAGTAATGTTGAATGATCTGTTGCATCAACTCCTTGAATGTTTTGACCTTAGGGTTCAATTTTGAAAACCACTCCATGGCATTACCTGCTAGAATTCTTGGAAACAGTCGCATGAGGTAAGTGGGTTCATGCATGTACTCAATGCTTAGAACACAAAATTCTCTTACATGGTCATGTGGATCAGTTTCTCCTGTGTATTTTTCATACTTTGGCCTTGCCACATTAGGAGAAAATGGGACCATAGTGATACTTTTGTCAAAAGGAAATGGACAAATGGCGTCTAAAGAATATTTTGTTTTACGTTTCTCCTTCTCTTGTTTGAGATTGGTGAGCTCTGTTTGCATTAGATTGAGCTGTTTGGTGAGAATAGATATCGGGTTTGGTACCTCGTTTTCCTTGAGATTTTCCACATTATAATCTTTGGGTAACTTGACTCATATGGATGCTAGATGTAGGAAGTAATTTTCTTTATCATCACCAATTATCCGTTCCAATATCTTGTGGATCCATTTAATTTGTTTGAGTTTCTCGTATTCATCTTCAGGAATCTCTTCTTCATTGTCTGATCCAAATGGATTATGTTCAAACTTGGGTCTTTCTTCCTCTTTCGTGCCTTCAGATTGTGCTTAATTGCCATCATTATAACCCTCAAAGGCCTTACTCCATTCATTAGTGTTTCTATCCATTGGAGGTGAATCTAGATCAAAAAGGGAACTGTGAGAAGTTTCTCCGTGAAAGTGCGGTGTTTTAGGAGGCACTTTTGATCCTTTAGTTGTGTACTAGTTGCGTCTTGTGTTAACCATGAAGTTTGTTCCTCAACTTTGTTAACATTTTCCAATAGTGCCAGTAAGGATTTCATATTTTTCAAGTGGGTGTGTCTAGGTTGAAGTAACTATTTTTTGTTGGTGGATGTAAATGATTCCAGCGTCAGAGGGTTAGAATGCCCTGATAGTGAGCTGGGAACCAAGTTGTTGATAGAAAATGAGTAGACCACACATATTGAACTGATCATGAAAGATTGACTAAGCATGCAAGGTATACATTTTGAAAGTGTTTTTAAATAACAATAGAGAGACCAGAAGAGACAATAGGAACCAGATAAAGAGCAAAAAGGTATCCTAATCCACTGAGACTTCCTAAGAAAAACTAGCACAAATGCCCATTGTCCTGAATGTGAGCTCCCAGATGCGAACCTGTGATGGTACGAGATACAATCCTAGAATCTAGATATGACTTCTTGCTGACCAGATATGATCCTAAATACCAAATATGATCCTAGATACTGAATGCGACTAGGGAAAAATAGGATACAATTTTATGATGTTTTTGTCAATTTGGGTCTGTTTTGAAAAATTTGTTTTCGAAGTGCATGAAGTTGCTTACTTCTAGATTGTATCAAGAGGTTTTTTAGGGCGTGAAAAACACTTGTACTCCAGGGTTTGAAATTTTTTGATTGTTTTTGAGGAGCTTATCTTTTTAATGATCTTTTAAACACGTCAAATAGTTTTGCATTGTTAAGAGGGTGAAGCAAACACTCATCTTGTCCTATTCTCTAGGTGGAGGATGAAAATCTTTGCTCGTTGACTTAGGTACACACTCAAATGCTAATCAGAATACAACCATCACCAAGCATGCAATGGCTCCAGTCATGATGTTGTATTAGCCGACTCCAAACGCAAGTGAGGGCACAATATGACGAGTGTCTTGGGGCAATTACTTTTTGCCTTGCACAAAGATTATCACCCTTTTGGGGATGAATCAGGTATTCTTTCATTTGAAGTTGTTGTAGATTATTGGGCAATCCATTTGAAACTGTCCCCCATAGATATGCACAAGGCAAAATTGAGGTGTATAGCCCTATGAGTACCTGAATATATATAGTCTCGCAAGAAAGATTCAAGCGGCTCCACTCTATATATACCCCGATATGTTCAAGGAATGATGTCAAAATTCAAAGAACAAAACTAGTTTCATCTTCTAAGGCTTTGGCCTACGAGGAAGCAACTATTTATAGTGAGTTGGAAGGGTCGGCGTAAGACCTGTCCTCACTTGGGTCATTCCCGGGAGATTTTTTCCTCAACCGGCAGGCCCTCTACTATTTAAATGATATGTAACCAGGATTGGTGAGCTTTGGATGTCTGGATTTCTGATTCATCTGAGGAAGAAGAGAATACTCTCCTAATCTAAGCCGTTTTCTCCCAAAGCACTTAAAACAAAATTCATTCCCTCAAGCTATGTTGAGCTTGGTTTAGTTGTTCCTATTTTAAAGAAAATAGGATGCTTGAAAGGGAAAATTTGCCTTGTTCAATTACCACAATGATTTAATGATTTGTGTTGTTCAATTTCTGATTTCCAAAAGAAAATTATACGATTGAACTTGTTCAATTAATCCCAGATATTTAGTGCTTTGTTTTGTTCAGTTACTATCCAAAAAGAATTAAGTGATTTTTGTTTGCTAGTTTATTTGCCTCCAATTTTGTCACAAATGATAACACAACATCCGATTTTTTGATTCTCCTCAAGAGGAAAAGAGCATAATATCTAGTTGTTTTATCAAGTGGAGAAATGGTCTTAAGTTTGGAAAGAAAATAAATAGAAGTCAAGATGGGGGTTGGCAACCTGTAAAACCATGTTAGTATTTATCTAGTTTAACTCCATGAAAACCTCCAAATATACCCTGCAAACACTTATCAAGCTGCAAAATATCACAAACACCACTTTGTCAAAATGTTAGGATTAGGTAAACTGAATGCACAAGCTTTTTAACTAGATGCGATCTTAAAATTTCACTAAATGCGATGCAGCATACCGTTTGCAAGCTTATTCACCAAATATGATCCCTTGCTGACCAGATGCGAGCCCAAACTAGAAATGATTCGAGAAATCCAGGATGCAATCTGACTTTTCCACGGTACGATGGCGTATTTGGGATGCAATCCTGAATGGTTAAAAATGATTCTGTGTCTGAATCTTGAGCATGAAAATTAGTAAAAAAGTGTTAGAAAATGAGGCCAAGTGGAAAATCAGGCCCCAGGGTGGATGCCAGAAATGTGCGTGTGTATTTGGGAACCTGTTAAAAAAAACACAAACACTCAATAAGTCATTTCATTAGTTCAAAATGGTTAGACAAGCATGCAAAACCACCTAATATTGACCTATTGCCTACTAACTAGGAAGAGTGTTATTAGTAATATATAAGCCCTTAGAATATGCTATAATCAGTGACGAATACAACCTAGCATGAAATATTTTTAGTTAAAAACAAGCTAAAAAGATGAAAAACAAGCATTCTAGCTCTAAGCATGTGAATAATAACAATGTAAAAGCATGAGATGTGGAGTGAAATGTTAGTCTAGGATTAATCTAACAACATAAAAATGCATTTACAATCTAAGGTGAAGGCTTATTTACTCTAAAAAATGGCTTCTATTTATAGAAGAATGAGAGAGAGAGAGAGAGGGGGGGACAAGGTGAATTAATGAGTGAAGGGGCTCATTAATGGAGGTGTAAGAGCCATTAATGCCCAAGGCATTAATAAGGCATGGAGGAGACATAGGCTTAAGGCATATTCATTAATGAGGCATTAATGAAAGCCTTAAAGAAGCAAGGTAGAGTGTATGAGGTTGGCTTGAGAAAGTGGACTTTCTCAAGTGGGTTGAGTTGTTAAGCATTCTCTAATGGAATTTGACAACATTAGGAAGTGGGTTAGGGCTAGAATTAGGATTAGGATTAGATAAGCAAGGGTGAATGGGTTGAGAAGGTTTAGAACCTAGGGTAGAAGTGGTTGAGATAGGTTAGGTTGGGGTTTAGGGGAATATTAATAAATGAAATAAATTTATTTAATTCATTTAGAAATATAGGAAATAATTATTTAAACAATGAAATTGCTTTTTAATAATTAAGGGATTATAGCCATTTTAATTAAATTAAATAGGCTAGGGGAATGGGTTATTTTGCAAGTGGGTAATTGATTTAGGGATTTATTTAATTTCTTTATAATTAAATACTATAGCCATGTTTGATTTTGGTTTGATTTAATTGGTTTGAATTGATTTAAATTGTATGGCTATAATAGTTAATATAATTTAGTGATAAAAATCACCTAGGACATTAAATTGATTTGAAGAATTATGCCAAGAAGTAACAGGGTTGTTTGGACATAATTGAAGGTATGATCACACTTAGGGCAAATAAGGTCTGTAGTTGGTCCGTAGTTGGAACCGGCAGGCCCTCTAGTGTGAGGGAGGATGAAACATATGACATCCTTCATTCTTTCCATGATGAGCAATGTGGAGGACATTTTTCAGAAAAATAAACAACAATGAAGTTGCTAACCAACGGTTACTATTGGTCAACCTTGCATAAAGATTCATCCAACTATACTAGAAAGTGTGAAAGATGTTAGTAGATGGGCAGGCCAACAAAGTCTGACAAAATTCCCCACTTCCCTCAAGTGGTAGTTACCCCATTTGATAAGTGGGGATTGGATTTTGTAGGACCTATTCATCCACCATCCAATGACAACTCCTATATTCTGGTTTGCACTGATTATGTGACTAAGTGGGTGGAGGTCAGAGCTATGAAACATGCCAGAGATAACGAGGTTATTGAGTTCTTATACGAAGATATATTTACAAGGTATGGTGTACCACGAGAACTAGTCATGGATTAGGGTGCTCATTTCACCTCAACTTGTATTACTGCCTTGATGAATGAATACAACATTCACCACAGAAATTCTAGCCCGTATCATCCCCAGGAGAAAGGTCAAGAAGAGATCACTAACAGGGAGATTGAGGCCATCTTGACTAAGATAGTCTAGCTACATAAGAAGGATTGGATTAGTAGGTTGCAATAAGTTTTCTAGGCATACATGACAACATGGAAAGCAACAACCAAATTCACGCCTTTTGAATTGGTGTATGGCAAGTTTGTTGTGATGCCCATAGAATTTGAGCATAAGCCATTACACACAACATTACAGCTCAACTTGGATCTTCTTGCAGCTCAATGAGAAAGGCTCTTATAGCTCAATAACCTAGATAAGATGAGAAAAGTATCCCTATAGAAAAAAAATTTAGTATAGTTACAGTGAAAGAAGTGACACGATTCACACATTTAGAGCCAAAGGTTTTTTTCTGGTGACTGCACTCTACTTTATGATTCAAGGTTTTAAGAAACACAAGGTAACCTCACTACACGTAGGCTTAGATCCTATGATATAGAAACAATTTTTTTCTAATGGTGCAGTTCATTTGTCTACAATTAATCCTATGTGTTGTAAGCTACTGGTCAATGGCCATAGACTTTGTTTGTACCATAAATTAGTCACTAAGGCTAAGTTCCTATGGCAGTTTGAGAATTTTTCTGCTGTGACTGAACCTCCTACAGCTGATGAACCTCCTGTAGCTGAAGACCTTCCTATAGCTGAACATGAAAGCCTTTCACTCTGTTCATCTTTTTAAAAAATATGCAATGCATTCATAATAAAGTTTCCTTTTCCCAAGGAAACCATTCTCTTCCATAATAAAACATCATTTCATGTCTTATCACATTTCTCAAATCCACCTCACTCATCTATCCACATCATCATTACTCCGTGGCCCAACTTTTCTTGACATACCTCATCAAATATTTCCAAATTTAGACATTCATCGGTAATTATATCCCAGGTACGCATACACATTCATTATTTTAATAGCTTACTTATTTTTAAGTGATCATAGATTACTTTGTAAATAATATGGCATTTATTCCAACATCACCATACTTTTTATTATGCATGTGAGGAAACATGGCACCTTTTTTGTAAGGGGCGGTGAGTTTGTTAAATTGCGTCATCACTAATGAACCTTGCTATCTCCTACCATTATTCTTTAACCACATTGTAATTTATCATTAGTCTGCAGCCATCCTTGCAAACTAATGTGACAACCCCTGCATGCAAGTCTTTCTTGCAAGCATTGTTTTTCAAAACCCATCTTTAAGCCCCATTTTTGAAACATCTTCTTACCAAGAACTTTGTAGAAACTAGCCCTTAGAAATCAAAAAATTATTCTAGCTACAGCGTAATTTAGAATAGAAAGAAGAAGTAGCACTTGAAGGGAAATTTTATTTTGGGAAGCATTTGGCATTATCAAGGTTGGTAGTCTCAGGGTTTCCATTGTTAGGATTGAGAGTTTTTGCAACTATAGAATGGGAGGACCTCTTATAAGACACAAGTTGGTTGATCACTCATCTTTATTACAAAACCAAGCAAGTGTGTAGACATTTAAAAATATGGGGTGTCTGACTTATTTTTTTCTATTGAATGGATATGATGAGGCAATAGCATTGGAGTTCCTTAGAACTCTAAACAATGGAATAGCCCAAGTTAGGGGCCTAAGAATAGATGCTACATAAGCCATAATTGTAGAAGTCTCAGGGCTTCCCACTATTGGAGAGGCATTTCCCCATGGGTATGATGCAAGGTCAGCTCAAGCAGAGTTCACTATCCCTATAGACCCAATATTGGAGGCAAACAAACAAGGTGCATAGAGACTATCTCTTCTAGCTAAATACCCACAAATTGTGATTCATATCATTAGGTATTTAACCTATGAAGGGTGGTTTTACTACTTGTATACAATTCATTTTAAATTTCTCAGCCATTTACAACATGGTCTCCTTGTGATTGTTCCAAATTTTCTTTATCTTTGTTAAACTTGAGTTCAGAAGAAGTAAAGAAGGGATGACAGAATGTTGTAACCCACCATGTGTTAATTAAACTTCTAGTGGAAAATTCTTTACAGGATGTGTCACCCATGACTTGGGCTGAATTTTTTGTGACACAACAATTGAAATTAAATGGTCAAGATCCTCACCAAATAATTCAAGAATAGAGGAATGTTCCTAAGGTGAATGTTTTGGAAACATCCACATCCTCAATTCAGGAGACCTCTTCTGTAAACCCTTCTCCTACAAAATTAGAACAAGAAATCAATGCATTTATTGATACAAACCCTATTATGGAGGAGGGTGAAACAGAAACTCCTACGGGCTTCCAAGCCCCTATTTCAGAATAGAGTACTCAACATAAAGATAAATGAAAAGGGAAGGTGATAGAGGATTTCATTGAGGAAGAGGTAACAATAACTCTTGAATTCAATCATACGAGTTCTAAAAGGAGAAATACCAAAGATGATACTCCTTTTTCTCCTGCAGCTCAAACTTTCATAGATACTCCTCCTGTCAAGTTTCCTGCAACCACTTCCACTAGAAAGGAAACATCACCACAAAATCATCATGTAGGTTTAAAGAATACCCCGCCAAGAAGGATTGTCTATTTGAACACAAGATAGTTAGGGATGTCAGACATGACTACACAAACTGGTCATGAAGGTATTCCTAAAGTTCTTTTTGAGGAACCATGTGCAGATAGGCCACCTTGGCATTTTTAGGATGAGATGAAGGAGGTTCCTTTAGACACACATCCAAAGGAGACAATAAAACAAACAAAATGTGATAATGAGCTTCTTCCTCGGGAAGAAATTCAAAGGGATGATGCCCTAGGTGATACTGCTGAACAAATAACTGGTCAAATGATAGTATGTGAAGAGGATCAAGGAAAGAAGGAAGTAGGGAAAGGCCTATCTAAAAAACAAAAAAAGGTAACCCTTCAAACTCTCTCTATTGATTATTATAATCAAATGCAGTATAAAAAATTAATGTGAGAAATAGAGAGATGAATTAAAGAGAGAAATAGATAGGCAAAAAGAAGAAGTGCAAAATGTATGGAACATAGTAAATGGAGTTAGGGAATTGGTTCCTTAGATCATGGAATGTCGAACACCTCCAAGGGTGTACACATTGTGTCTAGAAGAAAAATTTATTATGTTTAAACTAATGAGAATCATCAGGAACATTGACCCTAGTATAGCTTCCCCATAGGAATTTGTGGCTACTTATGAAGGTGCACCTGATTCCATTAGGAATCTACTCTCTGAGCTTTATTTGCATAATTATGGTGTTCCCTTAGTAACTGATTAGAATCCCTTTTTATATATTGGAGATGTGCATCTTCTAGCACTAATGTCATGGGCACAAAATGAGATAAATGTAAGGATTCAAGCACTAGTGACAACAAAGCTAATATGAAAGAGCATATAAGTTTGTAGTAAAGTATGATGAAATTAAAAAATAGGACACATTATTTCATATTAACTTTGTTCTCACTACTGCTTGAATCCTACAAGGTTTCTTTGTCCCTTATTAGACCATTTTCAGACATGTGATTGTTATTTTTTCTGGTTTGAGTGCTTGAAATTTGGCTCTTACCATTGAATAGATAGACCAAAAATCAAACTGGAAAAATCTAATCAATCAAAAATTCTCTAGAATCAAACTGGCATCTCTGACCTGAGACTTTCATCTCCACTCTGAGACTTTCATCTCCATCCAGAGACTTTCATCTCCATCCAGAGACTTTCATCTCTGACCTAAGACTATCATCTCTTACCTGGAATGGTCATCTCCGTAGATCATTGTTTGCATCTGAGAACTATTGTCTCCACTTATAAATAGAGATCTATCAGAACTTGCAAAGATATCAAAAAAAAAATTCCTAGAAGCTCCTGAAGTCATTCAACACAAAACACATATCTACCTAGTCAAAATCAACATTCTCTCCATAGGACATGACCGATTCTGAAAAGCATAAAAAAGTAAAACTCCAAGTTCCTCATTTCTATAAAGAGAAGAAAGAATCTAATAGAAAATACAAAGAATATCAACATATAACCAAATCAATTCAACAAGAAATCAAGGACTTTTAGAAATTTGACATCATCATCTCCAAAATTAAAGTTTTCTTTGTCATGGCTAAAAAACAAGTGAATCGCTCCTTCATCCATTTTGAGAGATATGACAAGATGAGCCTCAGTTTTGACCTTTCAACCTCAAATCAATTCATCATCTCCTTTTCATCACCAAATCATCATTCATTCTTAGATAAAAAATCAATCATCTTTGGACTACAATCAAATCAAATCCATCTTTCATTCCTTCATTCTTCTTAAGTTGAAATATTTTAATCAAAGTGTTTCAGACCTTCATCTCTTGTAAACACATTTAATCAAATTGTTTCTTGCAAAACATCAGTCTCTCTCAAGAAATTCATTCCATTGATTTTTTCCTATTTTTCTTGGGATCATAAGTCCATCTCTAAGTAGAAAAAGATATTATTCAAACAAATCCCTTGTGTTTTGTATCATCATAGGGTCATGTCTCGCCCAATTTTTTATCTCAAAACCTTTAAATCCAATTCAAATAAATCAATCAACCAATCTCAATCAAATCCAATCAACACAATCAAATCTAATCAATAAAAATTCTATCCAAAATCAATCAAATCTAATCAAAATCAAATCAAGTCCAAATCCCTTCTCCAAGGTTCATCTTTCATTATCATAAAATATCCCAATACTTCATCCTTCATCATTCACCTTTCTTCTTTCATCTTTTGGAGGTTACCATTGTATGGTAGTTACTCGATCCCAACCTAAAAAATGATGCACACACAAGAAAACAAAAACCATGATGATGAGAATCATTTTTCTCATCCCTTCTGTCGAGGCCATGAAGTACAAGATGAGGACATCACCCATGTCCCTAAAAAAAAAAAATTGTTAGATCAAGATGAAAGACCTACTCAAGTAAGTATCTCCTCAGTGATCAATACAATTTATAGATGGTTGAGAAAACCATTAACTAGAATATTGAATAGATTTTTCTAAACCTTATCAAGAATGGTGTCACAATACCCACCGACTTTGATGAATATCTCCTTGTCAACAATATCATCAAGGCTACAACCACTGCAAACATGACCATCGCCTCAACCTCTAATACAACATCATCTCAAGATAGAGGCAAGGCCACTTCTAGTGGACCTACTACATCAATCTTAGCATCAACTTTGCAACCAAAATTTCAATTGACAGGGGAGAAAATTCAATAGATCCTTAGTATTTTTTCCAACATGACCTCGCATAATAGCACTCATACCACAACGAACACCTCTAAAAAAGATGGTGCTAGTGTTTACAACTTAGGAAAGATATTCATCCCCATGCAACCAATTTCATTATGAAAATTCACATTCCCATCATCGGCAATGAAGGAATCCACTCAACAAATGTCCTGAGCTTATCATTATACACCTCCTCCTACAGTCAGTATGACATTGATAGGATTTTCAATCTCACAATTAGGAGGTGGAGAATATTTTGGACCATAATTCATGCCTCACAGTGCTCCTAACCTATCTCAACATGTTAATGAGCTTAATAATCTTGTACATAGCATGCAAAATGGGGGAAAGAAATAATTATCCTTTAATGAGATATGTCCATATCCGTTTGATAAGTCAATAACTATGAAACCATTTCCTCCAAATTTTTAGAACCCTAATTTTGAGAAATATAAGGGAGAAACATGCCTGGTCCAGCATCTCAAAAAATTATATATTTCATGCCAAGATGTCACCTAAAATTTTTTTTATCTAAAGAGACTCTTCAATAGGATGCTCAGTGGTCCTGCTCTAGAGTGGTTCATGGCCCTCCCTCATGGATCCCTATCTACCTTGTCTAACCCCGCAGATAAATTTTTTGAACAATATGTTGATCAACTTATGGAGATGATGAAGACCGAATGATAATAGGTATACAAGTTTATAGAAATGGTTAGATCAGTTATTATTTTTCCATTGACGTCAAGAAATTTATTTACTAATTTTTATTGAGTTACCATATAATAAGAAGGATAAGTTAAATGGGTGACAAATAAAGATCAGACAATGATGAAGTAATTTTGATATAGTTGTTTGATACTATATATTTGATGTTATCAAGTTGGTACAATTGATTGATTAATTCATAGATCACAAAGAGTTAAGTTATGACTGAAAAGAGTTACTCTATCAAGATAGACAGAGTTATTTGGTATAGAGTTGTGTTTTTTGGTTTCAGTAACTAAGCAATGAGAATGAGTTAGGCACAGAGAAGTGAACAAATTTAGTTAACGAGTTGCAAAGAAAATTACCGAGTACAAGATATTGAATGAAAATGATGATAAGATTGAATTTAATACAAAGCTATGATGATCTAGATGTTATTAAGAATTAAAATAAGTTTTTTAGAAGATCTACAAGTGAGAAAATTCAATGAGAAGATATAAGGGAAATATTAAGTAGCTAAACCTAATTAGTAGAGTTCCAAGAAAAATTTCAAGTTACTAGGTAAAAGGTAAATGGTTTACCAAGCTCAGATTTGAGAAGAAGATGATCGAACAACTAAGCGCAAATGATGGAAAACATAAGCAAGGAGATTAAGAGGAAAAAGTTTGTCAATATAAAAGATGATAAATAAACATAGTTGATAATGCTGGCGAATTGATCAGAGAAGAAGAAGAAGCTGAAGAATAGAGTTATCAAGCCGAAACGAGAATTAGAAAGAGAAGAATCTACAATCTAAAGTAGAGACAAATGGAGTATGTGATGCCAGTATTCATGTGAGCATAAAGGATCTAAACCAAGAAAAAGGTAGTTGCTATATGTTGGTAAACAGATTTGTCTTCTCAAAACACCTGCACGAAATGACTCCTAAACACCCAAGGTTGAAAGACATATTGCAACACAACGGTTGGGTCACTTTGCTATTGAGAAGCGTAAGCACCCTCTAAATTATCTGGGTATAGCTCCCCGTATAAGATTTACAATGAATTAACTAAACTATAATCGGTAATGCTTTTAACCTAAAAGAAATAAAGGTTTACAAACATCTATCCGTAAATATGAGATAGATGCGAAGAGACTAATTAACTTAAAAGAAATGGACAGTAAATGCTACAAAGTTCATTTTCCTAAACGCTGCATAATAGAAAGAAACTAAGAGAGAAAGATAGACTATTCTTTTCAAATACATGAAAAACTGGAGCACAAAGTCTAAAGATAATCGTGCTGATTATCAGATGTGACAGGTACATATTCAAAGAAAACTGATATCATTCCAAGATGAATATCAATCAGAAAGTGAGCATCTAAAATCAAAGTTTTAATATGTTGGTATTTCCTTTCTTTAGAGACAACAGAATAGCAAAGATTATGTTATCCGTGTACACCAATCATTATCCAAAAACCAAAATCTCTCTTTCCCTGTATTACAATAAAAATCCTAATCTATCCCTGCCCTGGCACAAAGTCTCTCAGGTAAGGCAGAATCTGAAACCCCTAAATCTCTTCTACGAGCCTTACTTATTTTTCCCTCTTTCAGTCAGTTTCTTTCCTATTATAATAACTAATTCTTGAGGATGTGTCTATCCACATCTTCTTTCTCGAATACATTAAAGTCTCCCTTTGTGAGTGTCTTAGTAATACTTTGTTATGAGAGTCCATGTTACTTGGCGCTCTACATCTTTCAAAATGGATCTATTCCTATAGAATAGTGCCATCTAGAACTCATTGCAACACATGTGTTAATGCCTCTATGTTTTGATTGGACGCATTGGTGTTATAACTAGAGCATGTCATTTTTGGCTCTCTACACATCCCGCTTCATGCAAGTGACATTTTTGAACACCAAGAAACATTTTGTTGAAGCCATCACACATATGTATTTTGGGATTCAATTGCAAGCACATCCTCCTTAATTTTCCCACTCTGTGAACCTGAAACCAACATCTCTGAATCATGACTGATTTCAACACAAAGAACTGCATTATCATGCATCATGAAGGCATTATCAGCCTGATATTGAAAATTGCTCTTAAGTTTCCCACTGATATAGTCCCAAACCTCTGTGAATCCAACAACAGAGCATGAAACAAGGTTCTATCCATTAGGGAAGATGTCGGGTCCTCCTTGACATTTGGTGTTGGGGCATTCTCGGGAAATGATAATGTCTTAATATTGAAATTGTATTATAGATTATCACATTCTCGAATGCCAATACTGTTGATGTGCAAAACCAATTCTCATTTCCATCGACCAGTCTAACCTAAAAAAGCTTTGGAAACTTCATTTTTGGATGCCTTTCACTAGTTCTATTGCTCCTATCTGTAATTCCATATGTCGTGCTCTTCTTGTGGGCATTCTGTCGAACAATTTACATATACTGTCTATGCTTCCAAGTCATAGTTTTTATGGGACTCGATAGTTAAAATTATAACCAACCCTGAGGATGATGGCATGTCCTTAGATAGACAGTGGCATTGATAGCCTCTCCAACCATTTCAGTCTACCTTCATAACCACACCAAATGGGACAATGTCTACTTAGAAAAATTTCTACTGATCCACAAGCCCAATGTAGAACTTGATTAAGCTGATCTGAAAGGTTAATTGCAGCAGACCCCATGAAAGCTGGCCTAGGAGGCACACAATATATAGAATGCCATCCATGACAATGCATTTTGAAACCATATATCATTTTTAACTGAACCATATATCCACCCAACCTCTTTGTAGACAGAAAATTTTGTATTGAGGAGAAAGAGGAGATCGAATCTTTTGACAACTCCCTTTGCAGGCTTGGATAACAACAAGTATGTCAATGGTCTTACAATAATAGGCACAGTCTTGATACCAAACTGGATCAATGTATTATAAAATATTTCACTTTCATTGTGACAGGGAAACATGGTATCATGACTTCCTTCGTACTATGTTGGCTAATTTCATTTATTTCCTCCATCTCAAATGATTGTAGATGTTATGAAAAGAACAATAAGTTCTATGAGTAGTCTCCATGTACTCAGGATTGTTACTCAAAGTAGCAGTTCACTAAAGTAGAGAACCACAGTTACAAGCATCTTATTTCACAGAGCTTTATAATTTTAATGATATAGCATCGATAATCTTCAAACTGTATTTCTACCCTGACAGTGAGATTACAAATTTTAGTCTTTATTTCCAATCTTTGACATGACCAATTTTACCATTGGTGGTGGATCACAATATTCACCACATTGCCCAGTACATGTGCTCTATTCTAAACTTGAATCCAGGCTTGTTTCACCCTTTGGAATCATCGAACTCTTGAATCTGCATCCATAGTCATGTCTTTGAATTGAACCTTAGATCTGAAGTGGAACTAGATGATCCTACACTTCTGCATCTGTTCTCGGTCTATATCTAATTTTTAACTTTTTTCCTTCAAAATTAAAATGTCATCATCATATACCCGAGCTTCATCATAGGGAACTTCATTTCAATGATTGTGTTGTAAGAGGATTCAACAAATGTCACCTCTCTTGGCCTTCATTGTGGTACCCACACTCATGCTTATTTGACCTTGGGCTTTTCATTCTTCCCATCATAGTTGCTAATCCTATCCTTAGCTACCTTTAGTAATGCAAATAGAAACAAAGTATTTCTTGCTGAAGATGGATGATTGATTTCATCTGACAAAGGACTCCCAAGATGAACACCAGGAAGAGGTGCAATAGGTGTTCGTGTCCTCCTGCAGCAAATGCCTCTTGAAGACTAAAAATGCCAACTAAAACACCAACACCATTGTCTATATCACATGAGAAAATCACATGAGAATATCACCCGAGATATCCTATCTAACAAAGATTTAAAACAAAATCTATGTCAACATAATGCGAGCCAATTAATTATGTCAATATAAGAACATATCATCAAAAATGTGATGTCGCACTTGAACTATGAGCTGAACCCTTGAATCTAGATTGATCAATTATACCTCAAAATCCACATTTTAGACTATGGGTTTGAAACTGAATCTGCATCTTGAATTCACATTTCAAGTCTGACAATGGCACACATCTACATTTGAAACTTGACCTGCAAACTCAAACTCTAAACTATGTGAACCTGTTTATGAAAACTAAACTACTTTGAATTACTTTGAAATGGGTTCAAAGAGGTTCAAGAACCTAAACTGAAAGTTCAAACATTGGGGTCTATATGGGTACCAACATGGGCTCTAACTGTGGGACTATTTTTGGCACAAAAATAGAGAACTCCAGCAATCTTTGGGAAAAGAATAGTGCCTAGAATCCATTGGGCAGAAGAGTCACCAAGGAAAGAAAAATTAGGAGTTTCTTTCATAAGGGCGGAGGGGAGCAAGGAAAAACTATCCAGCCAAACACCTAAACTACCAGCAAGTGCGAAGCTTGCACATTATTCAAACTGAAACTACTCACACCAAAGGAATATTTACAAAATATAAAAAGGTAGGAAGAAAGCCTACCACAGGAATCTAGAAGAAAGAAGAGGTCACGTGAATCCATTTACCAGCTGGGAGAAATAAGAGCCCTTCTAGAGCAGCAAATGATGCCTCAACCAAATACCTCAAAAGTAATACTCTCTAGTGGCTTTTTCAATGTCAAACCTTGAGTCAAAGGCATACATAAATATGTTGACCAAGAGCTCCTTCCCAAACAACCATAACCCATCATAGCATTCTTTTTTCCTCCAAAGATTGATCTTTAATATCCGTTAGACCAAATTTCATTTCAAACTGAAAAAAATGAAATGAAGAAACTTCTCCAAGAAAGGGTGCACAAAATCCAGAAATGATGTCATCAAGACTCACCCTTTGCATATGGATTTTCATATCATGGTCAATCTGCAGAAAGAGAGATGCTTCATCTAACATAGGATCAATTCTTGAGTATTTATTCTCTTCGTCTCTTTCAAAAATCAAACTATGATCAAGCCTACAATGCATTTTATTTGAGCCATTCTGAGAGGATCCTTCTAGTTGAAGATATGACAAGAAGCTGCCCACGAATTCTTCTTCTTCACCAAGAACATTATTCCACATTTCAATCAAGGTGTCTACAAACTAAAAGTTAACTTTAGAATTTCTTTCCTCTATAGGAGTTTCATCATGAGGAGATTTTCCAACATACAACTTTACTTTATCATCACCACAAATTTTATCTTTAAATGGACAAGATGTTTCAACGTGCTGACCACCGATTTCACAATAGGACAGATTACTTTCAGCCTTCTCATTAAAAACAAAAGATTCAAACTCTGGTAACATTTCATTGTCAAATTTTTCACAAATAGGAACTTTCACAGCAATATGACTATCATCACTTTCAAATCTAAACCTCTCTAAATCCGGAGAGAAAATGAATTCAGATGCACCTTTATCACCTTTATCCGTGGGTTCTTGAGTGCCATCATGATCACCAAAAATTGCATAATTGCAAGAGATGAAGTAAGATGATATTACTGGAGGCTCCTCATCATCAACTATCAACTCTTCTTTCAGCCTTGCCACCTTTCTTTCATACTCCTCTAGATCCTTGACTTTGTGGAACCGTGCACAAAGAATTCTCCAATAAAGAGTGCTTACATGATCATCTACCAGACTGATATTTTCTCTGACATCTTGAGAGATACTTTCTTTGAAACTGTGCAACAAATCGCTCAGCACTTTGTCACACATTGGATATATTTCCATAAGAGTAGGGTCAGACCTTTTCTTGATCATGATTTTTACAATCATCATGGTCATTAATAGAGTCGCCAATCCTACAAATACCAAGATATTTTACAGAATAACTGAGGAAATCAATTTAGCACTGATTCTTTGATTCCATTCCCTAGTAGAGTCGCCAAAAATCTATTGGTAAACAAATTTGTCTTCTCAAAACACCTGCACGAAATGACTCCTAAACACCCAAGGCTAAAAGACAAATTGCAACACAATAGTTGGGTCACTTTGCTATTGAGAAGCGTAAGCACCCTCTAGATTATCCGAGTACAGCTCCCCATATAATATTTACAATGAATTAACTAAACTATAATCGGTAATTCTTTTAACCTGAAAGAAATAAAGGTTTACAAACATCTATCCGTAAACACGAGATAGATGCGAAGAGACTAATTAACTGAAAAGAAATGAATAGTAAATGATACAAAGTTCATTTTCCTAAATGCTGCATAATAGAAAGAAACTAAGAGAGAAAGATAGACTATTCTTTTCAAATACATGAAAAACTGGAGCACAAAGTCTAAAGATAATCGTGCTGATTATCAGATGTGACAGATACATATTCAAAGAAAACTGATATCATTCCAAGATGAATATCAATCAGAAAGTGAGCATCTAAAATCAAAGTTTTAATATGCTGGTATTTCCTTTCTTTAGACACAATAGAATAGCAAAGATTTTTTTATCCCTGTACACCAATCACTATCCAAAAACCAAAATATCTCTTTCCCTGTATTACAATAAAAATCCTAATCTATCCCTGCCCTGGCACAAAGTCTCTCAGGTAAGCCAGAATCTGGAACCCCTAAATCTCTTGTATGAGCCTTACTTATTTTTCCCCCTTTCAGTCAGTTTCTTTCCTGCTATAATAACTAATTCTTGAGGATGTGTCTATCCACATCTTCTTTCTCGAATACATTAAAGTCTCCCTTTGCGAGTGCCTTAATAATACTTTGTTATGAGAGTCCATGTTACTTGGCGCTCTACATCTTTCAAAATGGATCTATTTCTATAGAATAGTGCCATCTGGATCTCATACCAACACATGTGTTAATGCCTCTATGTTTTGATTGGACGCATTGGTGTTATAACTAGAGTGTGTCATTTCTGGCTCTCTACACATACCGCTTCATGCAAGTGACATTTTTGAACACCAACAAACATTTTGTCGAAGCCATCACACATATGTATTTTAGGATTCAATTGTGAGCACATCCTCCTCAATTTTCCCACTCTATGAACCTGAAACCAACATCTCTGAATCATGATAGGTGTCAACACAAAGAACTGCATTATCATGCATCATGAAGGCATTATTAGCCTGATATTGAAAATTGCTCTTAAGTTTCCCACTGATATAGTCCTAGACCTCTGTGAATCCAACAACCAAGCATGAAACAAGGTTTTGTCCATCAGGGAAGATGTCAGTTCATCCTCGACATTTGGTGTTGGGACATTCTTAGGAAATGATAATGTCTTAATATTGAAATTGCATTATAGATTATCACATTCTCGAATGCCAATACTGTCGATGTGCAAAACCAATTCTCATTTTCATCGACTAGTCTAACCTGAAAAAGCTTTGGAAACTTCATTTTTGGATGCCTTTTACTAGTTCTACTGCTCCTATCTGTAATTCCATATGCCGTGCTCTTCTTGCGGGCATTCTTTTGAACAGTTTACATATATTGTCTATGCTTCCAAGTCACAGTTTTTATGGGACTCGATAGTTAAAATTATAACTGACCCCGAGGATGATGGCATGTCCTTGGATAGGCAGTGGCATTGATAGCCTCTCCAACCATTTCAGCCTACCTTCATAACCACACCAAATGGGACAATGTCTACTCAGAAAAATTTCTACTAATCCACAAGCCCAATGTAGAACTTGATTAAGCTGATCTGAAAGGTTAATTGGAGCATACCCCGTGAAAGTTGGCCTAGGAGGCACACAATATATAGAACACCATCCATGACAATGCATTTTGAAACCAATCAAAATATCCTTTGTAATTGAACCATCTATCCACCCAACCTCTTTGTAGATAGGAAAAATTGTATTGAGGAGAAAGAGGAGATCGAATGTTTTGAAAAATCCCTTTGCAGGCTTGGTTAACAACAAGTATGTCAATGGTCCTACAATAATAGGCACAGTCTTGATACCAAACTGGATTAATGTATTATTAAATCTTTCACTCTCATTGTGACGGGGAAATAGGGTATCATGACTTCCTTCGTACTCTGTTGGCTAATTTCATTTATTTCCTCCATCTCAAACGATTGCACATGTTATGAAAAGAACAATAAGAACTATGAGTAGTCTCCATGTACTCGGGACTATTACTCAAAGTAGCAGTTCACTAAAGTAGAGAACCACAGTTACAAGCATCTTATATCGCAGAGCTTTATAATTTTAATGATATAGCATCGATAATCTTCAAACTGTATTTCTACCCTGATAGTGAGATTACAAATTTTAGTCTTTATTTCCAATCTTTGACATGACCAATTTTACCATTGGTGGCAGCTCACAATATTCACCACACTGCCCAGTACATGTGCTCTATTCTAAACTTGAATCTGGGCTTGTTTCACCCTTTGGAATCATCGAAATCTTGAATCTGCATCCATAGTCGTGTCTTTGAATTGAACCTTAGATCTAAAGTGGAACTAGATGATCCTACACTTCTGCATTTGTGCTCAATCTATATCTAATTTTGAACTTTTTGCCTTCAAAATTGAAATGTCATCATCATATACCCAAGCTTCATCATAGGGAACTTCATTTCAATGATTGCGGTGTAAGAGGATTCAACAAATGTCATCTCTCTTGGCCTTCATTGTGGTACCCACACTCATGCTTATTTGACCTTGGGCTTGTCATTCTTCCCATCATAGTTACTAATCCTATCCTTAGTTTCCTTTAGTAATGCAAATAGAAACAAAGTATTGCTTGCCAAAGATGGATGATTGATTTCATTTGACAAAGGACTCCCAGGATGAACACTAGGAAGAGGTACAATAGGTGTTTATTTCCTCCTATAGAAAATGCCTCTTAAATACTAACAATGCCAACTAAAACACCAACACCATTGTCTATATCACATCAGAAAATCACATGAGAATATCACTCGAGATATCCTATCTAACAAAGATTTAAAACAAAATCTTTGTCAACATAATGTGAGCCAATTAATTATGTCAATATAAAAACATACCATCAAAAATGTGATGTCGCACTTGAACTCTGAGCTAAACCCTTGAATTTGGTTTGATCAATTATACCTCAAAATCCACATTTTAGACTATGGGTCTGAAACTGAATCTGCATCTTGAATTCACATTTCAAGTCTGACAATGGCACACATCTACATTTGAAACTTGACCTGCAAACTCGAACTCTGAACTATGTGAACCTATTTATGCAAACTGAACTACTTTGAATTTATTTTAAATGGGTTCAAAGAGGTTCAAGAACCTAAACTGAAAGTTCAAACACTGGGGTCTATATGGGTACCAACATGGGCTCTAACTGTGGGACTATTTTTGGCACAAAAACAAAGAACTCCAACAATCTTTGGGAAAAGAACAGTGCCTAGCATCCATTGGGTAGAAGAGTCACCAAGGAAAGAAAAAATTTTAGTTGCTAGCATAAGGGAAGAGGGGAGAAAGACAAAATTAACCAACCAAACACCTAAACTAACATCAAGCGTGAAGCTTGCACATTATTCAAACTGAAACTACTCACACCAAAAGAATATTTAAAAAATATACAAAGGTAGGAAGAAAGCCTACCACAGGAATCCGGAATCAAGAAGAGGTCACGTGAATCCATTTACTCGTTGGGAGAAATAAGAGCCCTTCTAGAGTAGAAAATGATGCCTCAACCAAATACCTCAAAAGTAATACTCTCTAGCGGCTTCTTCAATGTCGAACCTTAAGTCAAAGGCATACATAAATATGCTGACCAAGAACTCCTTCCCAAACAACCATAACCCATCATAGCATTCTTTTTCCTCCAAGGATTGATCTTTAACATCTGTTGGTACTCCTAAATTTGGAACAAATTTGGAGTGACCATGTTAAAATTTTCAGATAAGCAAAAGTGAATACCCTTGAAATTTTGTGTAAGAAGGCTCAGTTGGAGTGATTGAAAAAGGTGCCCGGATGATTTTTATGAGATACAAATTTGGAAGAGGCTTCGATGCCTTTCATTTGTCATATGTAGTGGGTCCCAGCTCCTGATTTTCAGTTTTGACATGTTTAGGGAGTAGTCATTTTGAGGGGGTCACCTAATTCTGCATTTTGCTAATTGTCAATTTGCTGTCCGGAGCCTATTTTTCTTCTGAGTATCTCACACCCTGTTGAGTTTCATAGTTTTCAACTTTGGGAATGTGTTCCATGCATATCAGAGAGCTTATGTTTTAAACCTCAGGTCATTCTGAATCTGTTTGATAAGTTTTCATATTTCCCAAAGTTGTTTGTTCATGAACTGTCTGCATCTTTGTTCTGCTAGAAATCTGAATAGCCCATTTTGACATGTTATAACTTTTGACCAATTCACCCAATTGAGAAAATTCTTTTTGTACTGTGTTCTAGTGGTCACACACTCCATATTTTCCAGTCTGCAGATCTTTATGAAATCAAATGATAAGTTTTCAAGAACCATTCTGACAGTGATTAAATCTGATTTCCTGTGTATTCAAGTTCAGAATTGGTAAGTGACCTACTTTGA
>MU223776.1:1298549-1325862 GCA_018584345.1 Thuja plicata
TGTCTCTTTTGACTGTGGTTTGTGCTCTAGTATAGTTCATTTGTAAGGCATCTGAAATATACCTACTACAAGGTAGTGTGTCTAATCATTTGTGAGTCTTTCTCAAGGAGAGAGTTAAATTTTGTAATTGATTTCAGACAAGAGGACATAGTTGTGAAGATCTGATGAAGAAGTATTGAGTTGAGAAGATTGTTTGTAAGGCATTCAATCTAGATTGTATTAAGTTTGTAAGGCATCCTTCAGTATTTCATTAGTTTTTATTGTTGACATATGTTTTCATTGCCTCTTTGCCCAAGGAATAGGCACTGATCTAGAGTTTGCTGAGAAAATGTTTTCTCCATTCAGTCATATGCAAATTAATCAATTTCATCTAGTTTTTAGAACAATGAGCCGAATTCATTAAGGACTCTTGTCAGCAGGACAGTGTTCATTTTGGTGATTCCTTGGAGAGTGAATCATTAGGTTATCCCTCCTACATAAAAAGGAAGAAGGATGAAAGTCCTTATATCATTGGTTTTTGCTATATTTAACACCATAAGTTTGTATGGTTAAATCTTGCATCTGATTATGCTTGGTCATTCGCAAGGTGATTTATCAGTTGGTTTAACAAAGATACATAGAAAATCAGTGTCCACACTATAACATACTGTGTAAACAACAATCATAAAAGGTAAAACCTGCCTGAGTATATGTGGAGCTCAAAAATGAAGAAGGACCTTATCCAGTCCTTAGCAATTAGGCTTTTCTTGTCTCTGAATCAGTATTAGAAGGCATGGTGTTCAAGTAATTATTTCAAGCACTGTGATTCATACAAGAAAAATCCCTAACAACATCCATTAGACCAAATTTCATTTCAAACTAAAAAAAATAAAATGAAGAAACTTCTCCAAGAAAGGGTGCACAAAATCCAAAAATGATGTCATCAAGACTCACCCTTTGCATATGGCTTTTCGTATCATGGTCAATTTACAAAAAGAGAGATGCTTCATCCAACATAGGATCAATTCTCGAGTATGTATTCTCTTCATCTCTTTCAAAAATCAAACTGTGATCAAGCCTGCAATGCATTTTATCTGAGCCATTCGTAGAGGATCCTTCTAGTTGAAGAGATGACAAGAAGCTGCCCACGATTTCTTCTTCTTCACCAAGAAGAACATTATTCCACATTTCAATCGAGGTGTCTATAAACTGAAAGTTAACTTTAGAATTTCCTTCCTCTATAGGAGTTTCATCATGAGGATATTTTCCAACATACAACTTTACTTTATCATCACCACAAATTTTATCTTTAAATTGACAAGATGTTTCAATGGGCTGACCACCGATTTCACAATAGGACAGATTAATTTTTGGCCTTCTCATTAAAAACAAAAGATTCAAACTCTGGTAACCTTTCATTGTCAAATTTTTCACAAATAGGAACTTTCACAGCAATATGACTATCATCACTTTCAAATCTGAAACTCTCTAAATCCGGAGAGAAAAATAATTCAGATGCACCTTTATCACCTTTATCTGTGGGTTCTTGAGTGCCATCATGATCACCAAAAATTGCATAATTGCAAGAGATGAAGTAAGATGATATTACTGGAGGCTCATCATCATCAACTATTAGCTCTTCTTTTAGCCTTGCCACCTTTCTTTCATACTCCTCTAGATCCTTGAGTTTGTGGAACCGTGCACAAAGACTTTACCAATAAGGAGTGCTTACATGATCATCTTCCAGACTGTTATTTTCTCTGACAACCCGAGAGATACTTTCTTTGAAACTGTGCAAGAACTCACTTAGCACTTTGTCACACATTGGATATATTTCCATAAGAGTAGGGTCAGACCTTTTCTTGATCATGATTTTTACAATCGGCATGGTCATCAATAGAGTCGCCAATCCTACAAATACCAAGATATTTTACAGAATAACTGAGCAAATCAATTTAGCACTGATTCTTTGATTCCATTCCCCAGTAGAGTCACCAAAATCTATTGGTAAACAAATTTGTCTTCTCAAAACACCTGCACAAAATGACTCCTAAACACCCAAGGCTGAAAAACAAATTATGACACAACAGTTGGGTTGCATTTGAGATTAATCATTTTGATAATAGTTTAACTGCTACATCTAAGATTGAGTCTGCATTTAAGTCATCTTTCAAGATTAGAAGTTCTAAGGACTCTAGGCCTAGTGATGGATATTTGAGCAATGCTAGTGAGAGATTTTAGAGTTGTTATAGTTGTTTGGAAGAGTTATTTTTGGCAGATGAAGAGAATGAGGGAGAGTTTGAAGCTTTGTTAGCTAGAAGGATACAAAGAGGCAAAGGCAAATACCAAGGTAAGTTACCCTTGAAATGTTTTAATTGTAACAAGATTGGTCATTTTGCATCTAACTACCCTTAGAAAGATAATGAGGAGAAGAAAGACAAAAAAGATAAGGACAAAAGACAAAACAAATTCAAGAGATTCAAAGACTAAAAAACCAAAGGTAAGAAATATTTTTATATTGTTAATGAAGATCTAAGTGATGATGATTCAGATGGAAGTGATGAAAAATAAGTTGTGTATGTTTCTATTAAAGACAATTCTGATGAAGAAAACAGAGAAGAACCAAGAGCCCTACTATCACAATTAAGTAAGAATGAAACATGGATTATAAATAGTGGTTGTTCACATCACACGACTGGTAACATACTTAAGTTTATTTCCTTGGAAAATCATGACGGAGGATTTGTTCGATTTGGTAATGATACTCCATACACTGTGAAAGGAAAAGGTTCTATAATTCCACTGAATAACACAAGATGTGATGATGTTTATTGGGTTGAAGGATTAAAGTATAATTTTTTGAGTGGTGTACAGTTAAATAACACAGGTCACCGACTGGAATTTCAACATGGAAAGGTGAAATTTTTTGAAAATAAAGAAAGTATGATTGCTACTAGAGAACAATCTAAAGGTAATTTATTTTATATTGATACTTCTATGAAGATTTTCCTATTTTCTAAGGTTGGGGATGTTTGGCTATGGCACAAAAGGCTTTGTCATGTTAATTTTGACAACTTGATCAAAGCAAGTAAAAAGAATAGAGTCAGAGGATTACCGAGATTACAGAAATCTAAAAAATGATATGTGCAAAGAATGTCAAATGGGTAAGATGGCTAAATCTAGTTTTTCAAGCAAGACTTATGTTACACAAGGAATTTTTGATTTAGTGCATACTGATTTATGTGGACCCATGAGAACTCAAAGTTACTATGGAGATATATATTTTATTCTATTTGTGGATGATTATTCTAGAATGATGTATGTAATGTTTTTAAAAGAAAAATGTAATGCATTTCAAATGTTTAAGTGGTATCAGGCCAGAGTTGAGAAAGAAATAGAAAGACAACTAAAATGTATGAGATCTGATAGAGGAGGTGAGTTTACATTTGATGAGTTTACACTATTTTGTAATGAAAATGGAATTAAGAGACAAATTTCAGCACTAAGGACACCATTGCAAAATGGTATTGTTGAGAGAAGAAACATATCTATTATTGATTGTGTTAGGAAATTGATGATTGAGAAAAGTATATCTCAAAACTTTTGGAGAGAAGCACACAGTACTGTTGTTTACACATTGAACCAAGTACAAATGAAAAAAGGTACCAACAAAACACCTTATGAAATATGGTATGAACACAAACCTAATGTGAGTTATTTTAAAGTTTTTGGAAGCAAATGTTATATCTTGAAAGATTGTAGAGAAGGAAAGTTTGATTCTAAAGTGGATGAAGGAATACAATTAGGATATTCTACAAGGAGTAAAGCCTATAAGTGTTTGAATAAAGTTACTAACAAAATGGTGGAAAGTGCAAGTGTGAGAATCGATGAGTTTGCAGAAAAGAATGATGAAGAAATTAAAAAGGAACCTGGATACTATGATAAGTTTGTATATTAACAACCTAATGTTCATGAAACCTTACCAAGAGCACCTACCGAGGAGGAGGGTGAATAGATTGTTCTACAACTGAGTGATGAGGATGAAGCACCAAAACCTACCGAGCCTGTTTTAGAAAAATATGTGAGGAGGAACCACTCCCCAAGAAATATTATTGGAAATAAAGATTTTGGAGTGATGAATATAAGAAAGGTAAGAGATAATACATGTTGTATATCTTCATTTGAGCCAAATAAAGTTAAAGAAGCACTAGATAATGAAGATTGGATGAAAGCAATGAAAGAAGAGTTTGATCAGATAGAAAAGAATAGTAGATGGAATTTAGTACCTAGGGAAAAGGATAAAAATTTTATTGGTACTAAATGGATTTTCATAAACAAGCTAAATGAGAATGGAGAAGTTATCAGAAACAAAGCTAGATTGGTTTTCAAAGGTTATGCACAAGAAGAAGTTATAGATTATGGAGATACTTTTGCACCTATTGCTATATTAGAAGGAGTTAGAATACTTCTATCTTATTTTTCTTAAAAAGGATTCAAAGTTTGTCAAATAGATGTCAAGTCTGCATTTTTGAATGGTATACTGGAAGAAGAAGTTTACATTGAATAGCCTGAAGGATTCATTGAGAGCACAAATAAGAACAAGGTATGTAAATTACCCAAATATATTTATGGTTTGAAGCAAGAACCCCGAGCATGGTACAAGAGATTGAACTTTTATCTAATCAAAATAGGACTTCAAAGAACAAGTGATAACAGTAATGTTTACATGAAATGTGATAGTGAAAACAAGGTTTTGATTGCTGAAATTTTTGTTGAAGATATTATTTTTGTAAGGAATTTTCTGATGAAATGAGAAAAGAGTCTTAAATGTCAATGATTGGAGAGATTAAGTTCTTTCTATGACTACAAATACAACAAGTTGCAGAAGGGATCTATATTACACAAGCTAATTATATCAAAGAGATCCTCAAAACTTTTGGTATGGAAGATTCCAAGATAGTTGGAACACCGATGGTCATAGGATTTAAATTATCTAAAGAAGATGAGACACAAGAGGTGGATAATACTCTTACCAATCTATGATTGGTAAATTGTAGTATGTTGTTCACATTAGACCTGATATAGCACACATTGTTGGGATTATTGCAATATTTTCTTCTAATCCTAAGGAAACACATATGTCTGTAGTCAAGAGAATCTTTAGATGCCAGAAAGGAACTGAAGAATTTGGTTTATTATACAAGAAAGGAGTTATTTTTGATCTGCAAGTCTACAGTGATATAGATTGGGCTAGAAATATTGATGATAGAAAAAGTACTAGTGGAGGAGCATTCTTTCTAGGTGAAAGATTGGTCACATGGCTAAGCAAGAAGTAGAGTTGCATTTCACAGTCTATTGTCGAAGAAGAATATGTTGTTGCTTCCATGAATTGTGTGAACATTGTTTGGATCAAACAACTACTTGAAGGTATGCAAGAGATTATCTCAAATCCTATAACAATTTTCTATTATAATAGTAGTGCTATCAACATATCAAAGAACTTGGTTATGCATTCAAAGACCAAGCACATTTCTATCAAGTATCACTACTTGAGAGAACAAGTTCAAGAGAAAAATGTGGTAATGGAATATTTGAATTCAAAGGAATAACTGGCTAATATCTTTACAAAGCCACTACCGAAGGATGATTTTGAGCATCTAAGAGGTAAATTTGGGGCTCTTCCCCTATCCAATATTCACTAAGAAGCATGAGGCATGCTGCATCAATTTTATACTTTATTAGAATATCTATTCTTGAATTGATGCTAGTATGACACACTTTAGGTGATTCTGAAATTGTGTGAAGATTTCTATATGTAATGAATATTTTTTCATGTATGGTATAATCCACTGCTGAAACAATTTTTCAGGAGTATGAATTTTTGGCATTGTTGTCAAAGAGGGAGAGAACGTATTGATGAAATTTATCCATAAGGGAGATATTGATGAAAGAGGGAGCGAATGAATTGCTACTATTTACTCATGAAGGAGAATCATAATGTATGCTACAGTATCATAAGATTTATCCAAGAGGGAGAATAGTTTGAAGATAAAAAATAAAACTATCAACTCAGAGGGATTAATGACAGAGATTGACATTATTGAGAGTTTCTATCATCAATTGCTATAGAACTACTACAGTGTTGCTATCAATGCCAAAGAGGGAGATTGTTGATCAAGTGATGGAGATGATGAAGACCAAGTGATAATAGGTATACATGTTTATAGAAATGGTTAAATCAATTATTATTTTGTCATTGATGTCAAGCAATTGATTTACTAAATTTTTATTGAGTTACCATATCATAAGAAGGAGAAGTTAAATGGGTGACAAATACAAATCAGAAAATGATGAAGCAATTTTGATATAGTTGCTTGCTACTATATATTTGATGTTATCAAGTCAGTACAACTGATTGATTAAGTTGGAGATTGCAAAGAGTTAAGTTATGACTAAAAAGAGTTACTCTACCGAGCTAGACAGAGTCAGTCCATATAGAGTTGTGTTAGTCAGTTTTAGTAACTGAGCACTAAGAATGAGTTAGGCATTGAGCAGTGAACAAATTTAGTTACCGATTTGGAAAGAAAATTACTGAGTACATGATATTGATTGAAAATGATAAGATCAAATTTAATACGAAGCTATGATGATCTAGATGTTATTAAGAATTAAAGGAAGTTTGTTAGAAGATCTATGAGTGAGAAAATTCAATGAGAATATCTAAGGAAAAGATTAAGTGGTTAAACCTGATTATTAGAGTTCTAAGAAAAAGTTCAAGTTACGAGGTAAAAGGTAAATGATTTATTGAGCTAAGATTTGAGAAGAAGATGATCTAACGACTGAGCGCAAATGATGGAAAACCTAAGAAAGGAGATTAAGAGGCAAAATTTTCTCTATATAAAGGATGATAAATAAATAGATTTTATGATGCTGGAGAATTGATCAAAGAAGAAGAAGTTGAAGAAAAGAGTTACCGAGCATAACAAAGAAGTGAAAAGAGTAGAATCTATAGTCTAAAGAAAAGAAAAATGGAGTATGTGATGTCAATAATCATGTGAGCATAAAGGATTTGAACCAAGAAAAAGGTAGTTTCTATATTTACATATCAAAGTTTTATTGTTTCTTATTAGCATTTGTAACAGAGAAAATCTCTTAACCGAGTGGATTTAAGAATCCTATTTGTAAATCCTAGACGTAGGTGTCATTCCAAAAGAGCATTTAAATTCCTCTAGCAAGGCCACTCCTAACATGGTGAAGATATTAACAAATCTGAGGTAAATCCCGTAACAGGGTCACATCTAGAAAATGCTTTTATAATCTTTAACAAGATAAGTTCTTAACCGAGTGTACTTCATAAAGGTACATTTTTATTGTGGGTCACAATTCCCACATAGATTTTTCTCATATTGGGTTTCCTCATTAAATATGGTGTTAACTGAGTTTGAATGATTGATTTTCATATAATGAGATGTATGGTTGTTTAATTTATTAAGTTATTTGGTGAATCAGTTATTATTGTATTTAGTTCTACCGAGTGAATCAGTGAGCTAAGTTTTAAGTATTTAACTTTGATTTTTTCTGATTCACCCCCCCCCCCCTCTCAGTGGGACCAACACAATATTCATATGAAATTAACCATCAAGCATCANCCCCCCCCCCCCCCTCTCAGTGGGACCAACACAATATTCATATGAAATTAACCATCAAGCATCATTGAGAGATTTATGTAATACCAAGAAAAGGAATGGAGAAACCTTTGCCAACTTTCTACAAAGATGGAGACACATTGCAAATCGTATACCTTGGAAGATTCTCGATAATCACTTGATCGACATCTTCACCAGAAAATTGGTATCTGAAATGTCATTCCAAGTGAAAATGGCTTCACCCAACACTTTTGAGTCTCTTGTTAAAAAGGGGAAAACATTAAAGATGGAATTTTGCAAAAAGATGTCATTAAACATTATACCCCTTCTTCTAAAAATGACAAACCTAAATTCCAGAGTAAAGATAAAGGGGTACTAGAAGATCTGATCGGGATAGCACAAGAAGATTAGTTTAGGATAGCACCAGAAGATCAACACAAGACTGCGTTCACAACTCCTTGGGGTACATTTTTTATCAAATCATTCCCTTTGGTTTTAAAAACATAGGTGCAACCTATCAGTGAGCAATGACCACAATCTTTCATGACCTCTTGCATGTTATTATGGAAGATTATGTGGATGACCTTCTGGGAAAATCTAAGACATGAGACTCACATATTTCCATCCTCATAATAATCTTTAAAAGATTGGAGAAGTACAAGCTTTGAATCAATACCAATAAATGTGTCTTTGGAGTTTAATCTCAAAATTTTTTAGGCTATATCATGTCACGTAGAGGCATAGAAGTTGATCCAACGAAAGTCAAGGCCATTTTAGAAATGTCACCTCCCAGAACATTAAAATATTTATGCAGTATACAAGGAAAACTCTATTGTATCAAAAGATTCATGTCACAGTTGGAAGATAAAGTACATGCCTTTTCTCACCTACTATGCAAAAAATCAAGTTTTAATAGGATTGTTCATGCCTAGAGGGGGAGGATGTGAGGTCTTACCCCAACCATCCATTTCAGAGTTGATACTGTTATATCATATTTATCTGGAGGATACAATTCTTTTGATACATTTCATTTTGGACCTTTTATAGTATAGATATCTTATGATGACTCTACTTCGATGATGCTTAGATGAATTTATATATATGATTCTCAGTCCTTGATGACATGATATAGCTATTTTTCATTCTGTTCGATATTGCATTATGATCTTATGACATATAAAACTGATATTTGGTTTAAATTTTGCAAATACCTTATATTGGTAGGTTAGATAAGATATTTCATTGTAATAGGAATTATCAGTGAAATGTTCAGAATTGATCTAGTTTTCTGAATAGCATTGTAGTAACTTTGGTTAAAGGAATATATTATAATGTGAAACATCATGAATATGTGTTTTTTTCTCTTGAACTACTGATGCTCTGTTCAAGTGTGCAGGGGGGATTTGATGGGTTCTCCCTAGAATATGATGGACTTCTTCATCATAGGGGTCGCATATACGTCCCTACACCTGGTGGATTGCGTGACTTCATTATACATGAGGCTCATAAAGCACCATATGCAACACACCCTGGGGTCAAGAAGTTGCATGCAAATCTAAGGAAAATCTATCATTGGTCGGGTATGAGGTTGCACATTTCTAGTATTGTGGCCAAATGTTTAGAGTGTCAGAGAGTTAAGGTAGAGCACAGTCATCCAGGAGGACTTCTTCAGCCACATGAGATATCGGTGTGGAAGTGGGACACCATTTCTATGGAATTCATTTTCAGTTTACCTATGTCATCTCACCATCATGATGTCATCATGGTGATGGTGGATAGGTTAACCAAAGTGGCCCATTTCTCACCTGTACGTACCACTTTCACAGCACTAGCAGTAGCATAAGTATTCTTGTGAGATATTGTTAAGCTCCATGGTATCCCTCATAAGATCATATCAGACCAGGATTCTCTCTTTTGCTCTTCTTTTTGGAGAGAATTGCAGACAACATTGGGCACCGGGCACAATTTTAGTACAACCTATCATCCTAAGACTGATGGGCAGACTGAGAGAGTAAATCAGGTTTTGGGGTATATGCTGCAGATGTATGTTATGGATCACTAGTCTAGATGGGAGGAGTACCTCCACTTAGCAGAGTTTGCATACAATAATGGGCATCACACATCCTTGGGTATGCCTCCTTATGAGGCCTTATATGGGAGACCATTCCAAACACCTTTGAGTTGGGATAGAATTGAGGATAGGGTTTCAGTTGGGCCAAAGTTGGTCAGGGACATAGAGAAGCAGGTTGTCTTGATCAGAGAGTGTAACAGAGAGGCACAGGATAGATAGAAGAAGTATGCAGATGCAAATAGGTTAGATAGAGTCTATATGGTTGGAGATAGGGTATTTTTGAGAGTGCATCCACATAAGAGTCTAATCCATTTTGGAAAGGGCTCTAAACTCGCACCTCATTTTGTGGGACCCTTCGAGATTTTGGAGAGGATAGGACATGTTGCCTATCGTCTAGCACTGCCACCTAGCCTATCACATATCCATGATTTATTTCATGTATCTGTGTTAAGGAAATATATCTATGATGAGTCTCATGTTATTGATTGTATTTCCTTACAGGTGGAGTTGGATGGGCAGCTGGCTCTAATACCAAAATTTGCATGATAAAATGCAATAATTGTTTTTTTGAAAGTCAACAATATTGTATTGTGGTCATTGTCATTGTTAGGGTTTGAGGGGAAATCATGACTAGATTCAACATCCCTCATACCCTAGATTTACTAGGGTCAAGATACAAACAACTTCTATGTTTTCTTAGAATAACTAATAGTTATTACAAAAATTTCTCCTAACGTGATGATTTAAAAACTAAGTCCAGATTTAAACATAATTTAACCTAGTTTCTATCATAACATTATGTTTACCTTCATCAATACACTGGCCACATGTATTGACCATGTAAACATAACATTAACCCATTAAAATTAACTCAAACATAACCTACCTTAGACTCTAGCTAAGTCAAAATGCTGAAAGTTCGCAATGGTCCTAAGTTGATAGACTTAAATATCAAGTTTCAATAGGATTATCCATGTCAAATAACATTTGACTGGTTGAAGGGGTGTCTAGCTAATCCTCCACTATTATTTTCAGCTATTCTAGGTGGACCTTTATTCTTGTACATATATGCTACTGAAGTTGCACTGGGTGCTCTTTTAGCACAACTAGATGATAATGGAAAAGAGAGAGAAATTTATTATCTTATCAGAATGCTAGTAGGTTAGGAACTAAATTTCTCACCTATTGAAAAGGATTTTTTGGTTGTCATCTTTTGTACATAGAATTTGTTTCACTACATGCTTAATCATAAGGTAAAACTTCTTTCAAAGATTGATACCCTCAAATATATGTTGTCTAAAACTTCTCTTACTAGATGCACTACTAAATGGGTCATGAGCCTCAGTGAATTCGACATTGTATATGTGGACCAAAAAGCTATTAAGGGACAAGTGATTGCAGATGAATTAGCTGAAACACCTGTTCAAGGGGATCATCCTATCATTACAGATTTTCCAGATGAATTTGTCCAAACTGTCACCCTGAGTATCCAGTGGGAACTTTATATTGGATAGATCGTTTACACAGAAAGGCTCAGGGGTGGGCATTTTTTTTGTCACACCTCAAGGGTATCTCATCCCTAAATCTTATAAATTGCAATTTAAATGCACAAAAACTATTGTAGAATATGAGGCCTTGGTGATAGGACTTTGCCAAGCCATCCAATGGAAAATCACCAGCTTACTAGTTATTGGTGACTCTCACTTGGTTATCAAGAAAGTCCTAGATGAATACCAAATGAAGTATGACAAGTTACTCCCTACTGTCGGATGGTTGAATATTTGAAACAACATTTTACAGAGATTTTCTTCCAGCAAATTCCAAGAAAAAACAACAAAGCAGCTGACACCATGGAGACCATTGGGTCCTTGATATCCATGCCTGAATATAGTTCACGGTATGAGTTTCTCATTGAGAATATTATGGTCCCTTCCTATGACCAACCAAAAACAAAGATGGTATGTGAAATTTTTTATCCTAATTCCCCTGGTACCGAGAAATCTATTCCTATCTTAAAGATGGAACTACCCCACTTATCCTAACAACAAATGAACGTAAAACCTTTATCCATTGAACCTCATATTACACAATCCTTGGTGATACTCTATTTCAAAAGCACTTTTATGGAACTCTTCTAAGGTGTATGAATTCAAAGGAAGCTCAAACATCCTTAGAGGACGTACATCAAGGGATCTATGGAGCCCATTCTAGTGGGATAACTTTAGCCAAGAAACTATTGTGCAGTGAATACTATTGGCCCACCATGGAGCGGGATGCCTATCACTATGTGAATAAATGTTGACCTTGTCATCAGCATGACAATTTAATACCTGCCCCATCCCAATCTCTTCAACCTACCATCACACCTTGGCTTTTCTCCTGCTAGCGACTTGACCTTGTTGGCCAAATATTTTTGAATTCCTCCAATGCCCACAAATACATCATTTCTTCCACAAAGTACTTTACAAAATGGGTTGAAGTTATTCCTCTTAATTACACCACTTAAAAATATATTTCAAAGTTTATTTTGAACTATCTTATCTATCGCTATGACTCCTCAAGACATTATCACTGATAATGGGACCCCTTTCAAAAACAAAGATGTCACAGAACTATGTAGGAAGTTTTAAATTACCCATCACTATTCCTCCAAGTAGGTCCCACAAGGTAATGCTCAAGAAGAGGCTACAAATAAAATAAAAATTGAAAATCGTCAAGAAAATAGTCGATGATGCTAGTCGCGATTAGCACCTTCGGTTGAATCCTTCCCTTTGGGCCTACCGTACTTCCTTTTGTACCCCCACTAGAGACACTCCATTTTCCCTTATCTATGGTACTAAGGCAATCCTTCCCATCAAAATTGATCTCCCTTCCCTCAGAATCTCCCTAAAAACTTGATGTCTGAAGAAGAATACTGAGTTGCTCGCTTACAAGACCTTTAACTCCTTGATGAGAGGCGCCTCAATGCCCTAAACCATCTTTGTGTGTATCAAAATTGTCTACGTTACAGTTCAATAAGAAGACCAAACCTCGTGAGTTTGAAGTTGGTGATCTTTTCCTAAAACACAACATGAAGAATCTCCAGGAACCGTGAAAAGAAATGAAAGTTTGAACCTAACTTGTTGGGACTGTTTGTGGTTACATCTATATTTGGATCTGGAGCATATCAGATAGAAACATGAGAGGGAGATCTTATCCCTGATCCTGTAAATATCTTACATTTCAAGCAATTTTATGTATAATCCATCAGTATTTCTTCTTATATAGCACAAAATTGAGAAAAATATCAAAAAAATTAGAAAATCAATAAAAATAAAAAAAACAATATAAAATTGTCCTAAAAAAAATTAAAAAATCCAAAAAATTCCTAAAAAATCTATTATCATGGTGAAAACCTTGCAAACAAGCGCCTTGATAATATAAATAAATAAATAATCAAAAAAATCAAAAAATTAAGAGAAACAAGTTCATCCATTTGTGAAAACTACTTCGGTGGTGCAATGGGTAAGTACCATGGTGAAAACCTATTTCAGGCCTCATGTGTAATCGGATCCATCATCTATTTGGACCATCCCACATGTTATTCATCACTTTCCCATAATAAACTTTTCAAATCTGTACAGAAGTCTTACCTAGTCCTATTTCATTTTCTGTTGATTCTTCACTTTCGCCATAAAGATCCATCATCAAAATTATCAAACATTGAGCTTAACCCCATCACACTGATCTTTTTCCCAAACATAGTGATCACAAAAGAGTCTTCACAAATGAACTTTAAGATTGAATTTCTCAGCTATTATTCCTTTCACAAGTTATTTCCAGTGAATCTTCATTTCGATATTGAATCAATCTTTGCCCATCAGGATGTATCCTTCCGGCATCAACTTATCAATCCTCCATCACAAAATCATGTTCATGGAAATAAATTTGTACTAAATGACTACTTGGTCATGATTCCTTTTGTTGATATTATCTTTGTGTTTCAATATACCCTACTCATGATTGCCTTGATCTTCAATATCTTCGTATATCTTTAATGGTGTATATTGTAATATGTGTCATTTGCGGTATGATCTGTTTGTGATAGTTTTTAGTGCATTTTTTGTTTGATACATAGTTATAATTATGCATGCCTCACTGGGGGTAGGATTCATACACATAACACCAAATCACTAAACAAAATTTGGGTGTACTAAATCTCCCCATGAGTGTTATTACATTGGCACCATTGTGACTGAAATCCTACATCAATGTTCCTAAATCTATCTATTTTTATGAGATTCTAGTCCATGCAAAGGAACAATGCCACTTGTTTTTCCTAACACATAGTTCATACCTCCTTTTTCAATATCAAACTAGGGTGTGATCTCCAACATTAACATAATATAATCCCATGAAAAATCATGTAGATAGGATGCATTTTAGTTAGGGTCATATTGCATTTTACCTTTGGAAAGGTTCCTATTTATTCCCTCCCTCCTAAGGCTAGATGAATAATCCTATCAGTTATGATTGATACACACAAAAATAATGTCCTAGTTTGAGTCCTCATTAGTTGCATTCACATAGGGTATTTAGTTCATTGCATTAGTTGTCTTATTATGTTGATTATGAGTTTCATTATTGACTTCCAATTCGATGTCCTAAATCACATAATATTATTCATTTAGATGCATTTAATCGTGTAGGTTCATTAGATTCATTATCCATAGAATTAATCATTACTCCATGTATATTAAATTTTATTATGCAACACCATTTGATTAATCATTATAAGCCATTTCCATTGTATTATAAATCCACTATATATACAATATGCATAAATCCATCACATGCATCGATCACTTATGAGCATTCTCCATTCCTTATCACAATAAATCATCACATATGCATATATCAACATAGCCCAACATCATAGATATGTTAGAACCATCACATAGTATATAATCACAAACATCCTGCATCACACGTGCCACTAATAAAATCATCATCCATTTGATAACATATGCATATAGGAATAAAAATACACACATACATCACATAGGACCATCAAAATTCATGTATATATCTTATCATGAATGAATAATCAAATGTCCAAAATTACATAGATACATAAAATTCCCTCAAATGTACATGTATATGTGTCTCATCCAAATGTTGTTGTACATCAAAAATCTCAAAAACCTGCATGTGAATAAAAAATGACTAGTAAAAATCATGATGTTGACTGAGAGGATGTCCCTACACCTCCTATTCCATCTCCCCCTCTATCTCATGGAGGTCTCATCACTACTGAGGCCTGTGAAGAACCCCCACCTGTAGTATGCGTGGAAGATCTCTCACTACATGTTTTAGCCCTCTGACCCTTAGGAACAACCTCATAATACAGGCGAAAATAATACTCCATCTCACAGATCAATCGAGTCTCTCATCTATAATTTTCAAGGGCATCTTGTACCACCTACATAACTCCCAGTCTAGTACCATCCTATGCTACGATCTCTCACCATCCCCTTTACTCCTCTACTCTCTACTAGTAGATATCTCTCTCCACTCTCACTCCCTGCATCTTTGTCCTCATGGCCTCTATGTCCTACTGCATCCTCTCCATATTTTCTGCCCCAAGTATCACCCATGTATGAGTCTCGATAATGGTGAAGTCTTCTACATTGAATCAGGCCTTTAGTATATCTAGAGCACTATCCACTCATTCTCACTCTCTTGTCAGTGCCCCTTTTACCCTAGCCATCTCTTCCTGTAAACTTCCCTTTGATGCCTAGGAAGTCCCTAATAGTCCCTGTAACCTGTCAACCTTTGTCTGTAGGCTATCTCACCCTGCGACCACTATATCATGTATATCTTATGAAATATAACCAGGATGTGGTCCTTGTATTGGTGGTACCTATCTGTGCACCTGTCTGAGATGTGGTCCCTTTTCATGTCCCTATACTTGTACCTATCCTCGTCGTCTCTCTATCGCCACCCTCGGTTTTTCCCTCTAGCCCTCTACTCCCCTACCTCCTCCTCCATCTCCTCCATCATCTCCCCCATCAACCCCAGCCCCATCCTCCCCTCCTTCTATCCACTCATATGCCTAAATAAGCCTTGGGATGGTCAATCTGATCGGCCTATGTATGACCCACCACTAACCATATACGGCAGTCATTCCTGCATCATGCAGAAAATCCTATCCATGTTGTCATGGAAATGTTGCCATCCCCAACCATGATGTTTTAGCCCCTCGCAAATCTACACAAATCCCTATAGATTTCCCACCTCTCATGTCACTAATGGATGTAGAAAAGAATCGCGAACTACATCCTACACCCAGCCAAACTGTCTCTGCATCCAAATGTCATATATAAAACAATAGTGTATGTTGTCATACCTATGAGCTAGCAGTCAGTCTGAGAAAACCTGAGGTAGAATAAATCCTCCCACCCATCCTTTGTATAGTCCTACTACTACTGGACCTAGTGCCACCATGCCTCAAACCATGCCTAAGGAGTCCAGTTAAACTCCTTCATCTTGTCTAGTTTCCTCTGCTAGTGGTCGACAAAATATGTCATCTCGTATCTGATAGGTGGTCTTTACCTATAGGCATATGGTTCGTATACCTATCAATTCTCATGAAGCTTGATGGGGTGTATCACAGAGATATGTTCCCATGCCCACACTAACAATAGTGTCACTCCCACCCCTTGTGTCCTACCTCTCCAGTAGGCACACATGCAAATCATAGTATAATTGACCGAGGATAGTGTATCCCTAGTAGTACCTCTCTCTCTCATCCTCTAGCATGATGCTCGGTACTCGCACCCATCCTAAAGGAAATCAATGCCCTGCATGATCTAACATCAATCATCCTCTGATCATCCCTGCTAAGTGTAGAGCCACCCATTTCAACCGTGGTTGTGATACCATCATTGCCCTCCATGGTAACCATTATCTGATAGTGGGTATCTAATCATATATATGACTGCCAAAAATTTGTCTCTGCATATTGTTTTGGACCCTCTTGCACATAGTCTGGGATCAACCTCTAGATGGGTATGCAATATTTTCCAGACATCAAATAGGGTCATCATCGCCTCACCCATTGGTAAATGAAAGCTAGAGGTAGGGCTATGCCACCTCTCAATCAATGTGGTCATGAGTGCATTATGCCCTCTCAATTGCGGCCATAGATTACATGATCTAACCTGCACAAGGAAATCTTCCCCCACTCTACTAGGGTTAACTCATCCACCAGTCTCATTGTCTCCAGCCAGCTTTGTCGCAACCTAAAGATTGATCCTACCTCCTGCATTCACAAACCATACTTTTCAGTCCTTAGTACCCATCTTGGGGCATCCTAACCTCCCCCCTGTCTCTTTTTTTTCAGTCCCAAACCCCTTCCCCTACATATTTTGGGTCAATTGGTAGAGATGCAAATTTCCCTACATAGAAGATGATTAGTGGAGACATCAATCCATGATCAGTGCCTCCAGCGTCTACCCCCTATAAACCCAGTTGACCTTCCTTCGTATAGATGACAATCCATCAATTTTCTTTTGTGTCCCCCTAACCCTCATCCCCATAGACAAAAAACCTTGATTTTCATCTTCACATATGATAATCAAAATATTTTCATCTGCACAGATGATAATCATTGGATTGTCTTCTCCATAGATAACAATTTGTTGATCATCGTCTCCATCCCAATTGAATTTTCCCCCATTAAATGCACATAACCTAGTCATAAGTGTGAAATTAAAATTCAATGAATGGGCTCAGTTAGGGTACTCATAGTTGGTCCCACATTGGCTGCTCACTGGTGTATCTAGACATGCTCTCCTAGCTGCATACAGTCTCAAGGATCAGGCATCTCTCTCTCTCTCTTCACTTCATCAATTTTCTCTTTATGGGTGAAAGTCAATCCTTCTAGGGCCCTCGTGGACTATTTATAGCCCCTTGGGACCCCTTCTCTATTTTGGCCCCCATTTTTTGTCCTTTTTCTTCTTGACCCTCCCATAAGTCTTGTAATTATCTATTTTTTCTTCTCCCTCCCTTCCACCTCTTTTTTAAGAAAATTACACAAAAAATAAATTTTTGCATTATTTTCTCAAAGGGGCACACTCATTTGCCATCGTTACCTAAGGACCTTATGTTCTCTCTAGGGCATCTTATTTTTCTTTTTCTTTTATGTAATGTCATCCTCGATGCCACATTAAAGAGGAGAAAAATATAGACACCTAAAATCATCCCTTAACATTATAGTTATTTAATTAATTATATTTTTATATTCTTCCATCTATTTAATTAAATTTATTTGATTAAATTTGGTTCATCTTCAATAATATTTAAATTTAATTTAAATACCTCCCCCCTTAAGTGTATTAAATTTTATTTAATACCTTTTCCCCATTAAATTCCCCTTTTAAATAATTTTTTAATTTATTTAATCCCTTCACATTCTAATATTCTGCTAAACTATGATTAGTCTAAATTTAATTTAATCTTCCGATGGTGGATACCCTTAATCAGAGATGGCATCTTCATTCTTCCACTTCTCACTGGAGCTCTTGCTTTCAAACCATCTGGGATGCCATTACGGAGCCCAAGATGGCTCTTTTTGCTTGGTGTTTACTTTTTCAAATGCTCCCAATGGGACCTAGGATCAAACATCTAGGTGTTCATGACCCTCGATGTCCTTTTTGTGGTCACCCTGAGACTTTCTTGCACATCTTTTGGTTCTGTAGAAGAGCTCAATAGTATTGGCAGTGGATTCATGATTTCTTCAAACCCTTTCAGCCTAAGCCTTTTTCCTGGCACATGATTGTCTTAGGAGATTCTCCTAGACATCCCTCCAAGTTTACCCAGATTCGGCATATTTTCAAGATGGAGATTTTGTTCACTTTATGGAAAGATAGGAACGTTGTTATTTTTTCTCACAGCTTTCTTGATACGAATGTTGGTCTGTATAACAAGGCTTGCATATGTAATAATGTTATGATGCAGATTCAAGTTCAAGATAATAAAGTGGCTCTAGAAGTGGCTCACCTACAGGAGCTACTCAATCATTGGGGAAATTCTCCCCGCACTATTGTAAGGGTTCCCCCTGATGCCATTTCTACTGAAGGTACTCCTCCCAAAGGGTGCCACTGTGGGCACAGATCCTCGACGTGCCGCTCACATACCCTGCGGTCTTAGGCACCCTGCCATAACTCTCTGAGATGTGGAAACGATGGTTGGTGGCACCACTTGGCTTCTCCACCTCATCTTACTTTTGGGTGGTCTCTAGCTCCAGCTCAGTCTACCCCTCCTGATGCTCCTAGTTCTTGTCGTGGCTCTTATTGGCATCCTTCCACTTCTTCCAAGTTTCCATGCCTAGCTTTGGCCATTTCTCCACCCAGGAAAAAAGAGAAAGATAAGAAAGAAGCTAAAGATGATGGATGGTCGCTTCCCAACCCTCTTGTTAACCCCAATGATGTGTGGGGTTCTGATAATAAAGATCCTCCTCCTTCTGCCACTTCTCTTACTGCTTAAAGGCTTTATGCCTATGTTTTTTTTATGAATAGTTGTTTACTGTTTCTGGCTCTGTCGTGTGAACTCTATGGGGTGATTTCTATATTCCTCAGCACCTTTTTTGTGGATATGTAACTTTGATATTTTATTAATTGAAAAGGCACTATTCATCAAAAAAAAAATTAATTTAGATTAATCCTAAATCTAGACCTAGATCCTACCCTACCCTATATCACTCTCAACAAATAGACCTATTTTCTAATTAACTAAGGTTAATTAGGCCAATTTTTTGTCTCCTACACCCATTAGTCCTAAATATTTTCTCACATATGTGTGAGAAAATTTCCAAAAAATCACCTTTTCAAAAAATTCTTAAAATACCTAAACAAGGTTTCTTACAACCTTGATGGCATTTTCTAACACTTGTCAAAATACCTCATTGGACCAAGTCTATGACATTTATGACAAGATCTCTTACATGTGTACTTGAAGTACACATTGACCCATCACATCTCAAGTTTCTCACACATGTGTGAGAAAACTTGGACTCTTGCATGGTTTATGTGTCCTTCATGTGGCACCTATGTGGATGCCACATGTGATCCACCTCACCCAAGTCCTCAAAAATCCTATAAATAGGAGTCTTTCCAAGAGTAAATGATCCATCATTCTTGCATTAGAGTTATCATAATATTTTATGCTTAGATTTATTTTGTATGCATTTAGAGCTTTTTACTAGCCTTGTTTGGTAGTTGTTTCATTTATCATAGTAGTTTAATTCTTAGGATTTATTTCAATACTAGAATCTTGCATTTAGTTTCATTTCTACTTCCCTTTCATGCATTGAATGATTGAGGCTATTTCTCCATAACTAGCTCTTGAGTTCATTTAATATCATTGCATCTAGTTTGCATGTTTTCTTTATCATTTAATCAAAGTGGGATTTACATCTTGTGTTGGGAGAGCACACCCACATTCCTCTCTAAGAGAAAATCAACAAGTCTTGGGTGAACTTGTTTGGCTCATCGTAGGTAATGTTGGAAACTTTGTGTAAGAACTAAGTTTTGATATGTTAAAGTAACTTGTATGTTTATCCCTAACATTTGCATATCTTAGCTTGTTCGACATGGGTAGGTTTTCATCATATACAACATCATCTTAATTTTCCTTTTCCTTTCCTTTATCAATATAATTTGAAAATTATTAGATAAAACCTAATCTCTCTTTATCATTGTGACCTTTCTAAGAGGATAATAATTGATCCAGGATAGTACTGGTCTCACATTTTTTTTTTCTGTCTTTAGCATTTCTAATTCCAATTTTAACTTCTCATTTTGTTCTCAACATTCTTTGACTTGTAATTTGATCTAGCTCTGATCATATCTTCATCCATCTTTGAATTTTGATCTAGATCTATTGACACCTCTTTTGATTTTTTTAGTTAATTCATATCCCATTACAGCTCTAAAATTCTATCCTTTGATTTCTTTAGTTCTTGATTGACCTCCTTATGTCTAGCTTTAAACTTCTTAATATGATCTCTTAACTTTGAAATGCAAGTATTTTATTTCTTTAGATTTTCCTTTAGCTCCTCATTTTTTGATTCAGTACCTTCAATGTCACTCAACTTTATGCGTCAATCTTCCTCAGTGTAGAAACTGCCTTTTATCTGTTCAAGCAACCAAGATCTCCCTCAAGTGGTTAATCTTTATCTTCAAGGGACCAAGCTCTGATACCAATTGTTAAATAGGTTAAATAACTAAGAGGGGGTTGAATCATTTATTCTCACACAATTTATAAAATATTTCTTTTATTGGTCAACTCTCAATCAACATTATTATCAACTTTATATTTCTTGGTTAAGCACATCAAACATCCACATAAAATGTAAGTATTAAGAACACATAAACACTGACACAGAGAATAGAAGGACTTTTACATGGAAACCCAAGATGGGAAAAAATGATAGAGAAGATAATTCTCATTAAATTTAAAACACTTGTTAAGGTGACACTGGTATGGTGATTTTTACAAAGGCTCACTACTGATACTGCTCATTGCAGGTACAATAAGAATCACTTCCATAATATTAGGGCTCATTGCCAACACAAAAAGGCTCATTGTCGATGCACAGGGGCTTACTATTGGAAGATATGAAGATAGATACAATCTATCGCTAAGATCAATAGAATTATCTACATGAAATCGGATCTCCTTTACATGGATTCATAGTCACTTTGCATACATATCGCATAAGACACTTACTATCACACACACTCTCTCGGATACAAAGAGGTTCTTCTTTATTTATAGTAGTATATGATCTTACATCTGTCTACTTCACATCAAACATGTGATAACCCCAATGCTACAAAGATTACAATTACATCTAATACATAGCATTGGTACATAAGGCCAATTACACACTACATTACGACCCACAAATAGGTCACACTTAAGATGTTACAATGTTTGTTACATTTTTCAAGAGATACCACAACATAGACCAAAAAGGCATGGTCACTGATAGATCATTATATGTTGTATCTGATATACCAAAAATATATGATGAACTTGCACAACTATCTAGATACTTATAGAAAATATGTAGCCAACACAGACACCAAAAATTAATAGAATTGTCCATGTGAAATAGAACACCGAAAGTATGCCAGTGCACCAAAACAAATAGATTATGGGTGGAATGTGTTACACTTCCAATGAGTACTAGGAACACTATAAATGTTCATGTTGAACCTATCCTGATTATAACCAAAACTCTTATTACATAACCGATAATCGACAGGTACATAACCAAAATTTCCAACCACCAACTGATACCACCAGAGTGTCAGTATAGAGGTTTTGACATCAATGAAAACCAAGACAATAACAAGTCAACAATTCTAACAGTTTGTACTAGACCAAAATTTTCCCAAGCAATAGGATTTCTTTCTAGATATATTTCTAATCCTGACAGAGTTTTTTGGGATGCACTTAAAAGAGTCTTCAAATATTTGAAAGGTACCTCAAAATATTTTTTGCAATATCATGGTAATATGATAGGAAAAAAAATATTCCTTGATATTTGTCATTATGTGAATTCAAATTAGGCAAGTGATATTGATAGCAGAAGATCCACTAGTGATTATTTATTTGCATTATTTGATGGTGCAATCAGTTAGATAAGTAAATGATAGGTTGTGGTTTCTTTGTCCATTATTAAAGCTAAGCATATAGCAGCTACTTATACTTATCAATAATTCATTTGCCTAAAGAGACTATGATCAAATATTGGAATGAAACAAGGAGCACTAACAATTTATTATGACACTCATAGTGTGATATTGTAATACCCACTCCATAGATTTGTTTTCAATTTTTGTGCCAAACTCTTTTAGGCTATTGTTTTTAGTTGATTACATTGAATTCTTTTAGGCCACATTTCATGTGTGCATTTATTATTTTAGTTGGTTGGTGATACTTGGATGTATGACATTGTCCTTATGATTAGTTATTTCATGTGTTGTTGAGTAGGATATCATGTGTTAGTAGATAGATGGTGATGATGATTTTCGTGATGTTATTTCTCATATATTGATTCTAATTAGATTTGCGATGTTACTTACCCCATACTTGCATGTGTATAGTTAACATATGTGTTTTATATTCTTTTTTGTCGTGTTTGATGTGGTAGAGGATAGGGACGTAGTTACTTTCATTGTGAGATCCACACCATCGACTGATCCATGTCATTGTTTGTTATATATTGGATGTACATGCTTGTTCTTGTGATGACAAGTTTTTAGGTATTGGGCATTATCTTCCCTGAATTGGCAGGAGTGAGTGTGCCCATATATATATTTCAAATGGTAAAAATGGGGAGTTAACAGTTAGGCCCAAAACCTTATCCTAAGCTTATTTTGTCCTATGATTGGACAAGTATCAGATTGACTTTCCTACCCGAATTTATCCAAGTGACGTGAATTTGTGGATCCCTTCTTGTTGAGTTTGATTGTTTTTTTGATTTGTTGATTTCATTGTGCATGTTTATAGTTGGTTGATTTGCATCTTTGCTTTATGTGAATTAATTATTATTAAGGATAATTATTTTTAGTAAATAATTATGCCTATATTTATGTTGGTTTATCCAAATGTTAAATATAGGATATTGAATTAATTAGAAATAATTAAATACCTATGTTTAATAAAGAGACTTAATTAAAAGTTCTAATTATAGAATATTTAGATTTAATTAAATATTTAATCTAATTTGTAAATTAAAAAGGTCCTTTTTATTTATTTTTTATTTAACTATTTAGTTGCATGATTAATATTGTGCTTTAAATAATAATAAAAATTTAATAATATTTTTGCAATTACTTGCACAAGTGATTTGATTAAATTAAACTAGAAATTCATGTTAGTAATAACTGAGAGGGGGGGTGAATCAGTGGCCTCAAAATTTAATCCTTAAATCAACCCTTAAAAATTATAACCACTAATTATGTCTCAAGTTATCTTATGTCCTACAAGATGTATGCCTTAAAATACTTTAATCAATTTTCTACTTGTCGGATTGCTTTGCTAATCTCTCTTATGTATGATTACCGATAAGTAGTTAACTATTTACCAAAACACAGTAAATATGCAGAGTATACCAATAAATCCAGAATTGCATATGTGAAATGTAAAATAGTAAAGTGATAAACCATAAACACATAACACAAGGATTTTAATGTGGAAACCCTGTTAAGCGAAAAACCAATGGGATGGGTACCCCAAATTTTCACTCTTCTAAAGTGAGCTCTGTTAGGAGCCAACCCTATTAAAGGTTACAAACACACTATTATGTGTGACCTTGTTAGAGGGTTTAGAAATAGTTTGTCAACTAGTATCTAGCATCTAATGCTACCAACCTTGATCAAACACTCACTTGGCCTGTCAATAGGTATCGGGCATATCCAATGCTACTTTTGTGATCAAAATTTTTGATACTCCTTGGGATGTATCTCAATTGTAAAATACTTTTAAGTCCTTCTCTATTAAGAGGCTTATATGCTCCAATGGTTAAACTAAAACACTAATGATCTATTCACACATACAGCTCAATTGCAGATTTTCAGATCTATTGTAGGTACATTACTTCACTGATCAATATAATCAAATATATATACCTTTGCTCCACACTTGTTCTTCTCTGTGATGTTTGTCTCACTATTTTTTGATGTCTACATAATCTAGCTCTTTCTTTAGCTTGTTGATCAGGACTGAATGAAGACTTTCTTCTCCTTCAAATTTTCTTTAGCATCTTTCCTATATTCTCTTATTCACCCCACAATTCATAATGAATTGAGTTTGTCTCTTTATAGACATGATTTCCCCTTTTCTTGGCTTTCTTGATTCTTGGCGTGTTCCACAATTCTTGCTAATAGATTTAAAGAAAACTCCTAATTTATCTCAAAGAGATCTTCTTGCAAACTAGACAAATTAGCTTTAAATTACTTACTTATCTTCGACTTTATCTGGATGATTAAAACAATGATAAGTATCCATTAATTATATCTTTAGCTTCTTGAAAGCTAAGCATTTTGTCATTTTTTGAACTCTCTGTTCTGTCGGCCAGCACTTCAGTTAGTCATCAGTGATAACTGACTGTTTCATCGGTGTGACTTTAGTTGTCATCGGGATCTCCGTCCTTGTCTTCTCTGTCAGGAAACACTATGTTTTTCTCATCGGGAAACACTGTAACTTTGCTTGTCGGTAATGTTGTGAATTAGCTCATTGGGTAAACTGTGACTCTGCTCTTTTACTCTGACCGTCAGTGTGCACTCCGTTGGTGTATGCAGTCACTTAGTGAATACTTGACTTGTATTCATTACTGATAGCATAGTCTTGATTCATCGGTTCTTTGAAGTCTTTAGGTAGTGTTTCCATGACCATACAGATTATATCAAGTTGACATCAATGACAATACAATACATTAACTGATTTAATGCCTTGCATGATCATCAACTTAATATCTTCAAACATTTAATCAGTTACATGTCATCAATCTCTCTCTTTGGAATTGATGGCAACATACTATATTATCATACTATACTATTACTAATACAATATGAAATATATAGTTTCATCAAGATTTTCTAATGTAACTAATACAAATGTCTGGCTATCGGTAAGCTCAAATAGCTTTGATTTGATTCTTGCGGTTTTCTTTCTGTCTTCAATCCCTTTAATAGATAGATGTAGAATATTTACTTCTCTAATGTGATGTATTCTCCTTCTGTTTCAAATTCTCTCCCTTTGACTATTCTCCTTTCTTGTGATGTCATTTGTCAGTAATTCTCTTCCTTTGTGTATACTCTTCCTTTCTTGTTACATTCTTCTCTCCCTATGGATACCGTGATGAATATGATCTTTCCTTGAGTTGATACTGGATATAATCTTTGTATGTATGATAATGAGATATCTATTGGATATAATCTATGTATGTATGATAATGAGATATCTCTCTCCCTTTGACAGCAATGCCAAACATTTTTTTCAAGAAAATATTTGACAGTGATGCCAAATGGATTATTTCTATCCATAATATATTCCTTGAATTTCTCATTCCATTAGTAACAACTCTGGTGCTTGGTGTAGATATATACCTTTATGTGTATGGATTTATCTTTTAAGTTCATCTCTCTACTTGCATCAACATGAATGATATTCTGATGATATGTAGGCTAATGCAGCCTTCTAGTCAGCTTACTGACTAGTAGACAAGGGTCTGACCCCTAGTCTCTTCCTCAAGTATTCAAGTGCATCCTTGGGCAGTGGCTTGGTGAAGATATTGGCCAACTGTTCCTTTGATTGCACATATTCAAGTATTACCTCCTTTTCCTGAACTTATTATCTTAAATAATGATACTTGATGGCAATATGATTTGTTTTAGCATGCATGCCTGGATTCTTGGAAATGTTTATTGCACTTGTATTATCACAATAGATAATTACTGGTTCTAAAATTTTCATATGCACACCTTCCAGTAACTGTTTGATCCATGCAATATTTGAGAAGTTTGCACCAGCATCAACATACTATGCCTCTATAGTAGATTTTGAGATGCATCCTTGCTTCTTGTTGATCCATGTGACAAGTTTTTCACCCATAAAGAATTCTCCTCTAGGTGTGCTCTTCCAGTCATCAAGATTTCCAGCCCAATCAGCGTCAGTAAAAACCTTAAGTTCAAATTTTCCTTCTCTTTTGTACCATAAGCCATATTCCTCTGTATTCTTCAGAAATCTTAGGATTCTTTTTCCAACAGTCATATGTGATTCCCTAGGATTAGAAAAAAATCTAGCAACTATTCCTACTGCATGTGCAATATCTGGTCTAGTATGTGCAACATACATGAGTTTTCCAATCATAGATCTGTACAAAGTCTGATTTACCTCTGATGACTTGTCTTCCTTTGTCAGTTTGCATCCTTTTTGCATCGGTGTTCCAACTAGTTTGGACTCTTCCATCTTGAATATTTTCAGTACTTCTTTGATGTACTTGGATTTTGTAATAAAAATACCTTCATCTTGTTGCATGATCTGCAGACCAAGAAATAACTTGATCTCTCCAAACATAGATATCTCAAACTCTTTTCTCATCTCATTTGTAAATGATTTTCATAGCATATCATTGCCTCCAAATATGATGTCATCAACAAATATCTCAGCAATCAAAATGTTAGCATCAATATCTTCCTTCAGGTAAAGATTACTGTTTTCACTAGTTCTTACAAATCCAATACTTATATGATAGGAATGAAGTCTTTCATACCAGGCTCAGGGTGCTTGTTTCAATCCATACAAGACTTTGTGTAGTCCACATACTATGTCCCTCTTGTCTGGATTAAAAAACCCTTCTATTTGTTCAATGTATACCTCTTCTTCAAGTATTCCATTTAGGAATGCAGACTTGACATCCATTTGACGATATATCTTGAATCCTTTATATGCAGCATAAGAAAGTAATATTCTTACTCCTTCTAGCCTAGCAATGGGTGCAAAGGTCTCTCCATAGTCAATTCCTTCTTCTTGTGCATACCCCTTGCATACTAGTCTTGCT
>MU223776.1:1341444-1364498 GCA_018584345.1 Thuja plicata
TTTCCACGTTATATCTGGTGTTACTTGTGTTCATGTTATTTGTTTTATGCATGTCAATCACTGTGAATGTTTAAAGAACATAATAAGTTAATTTACCGAGTTACAGCAGTTTATATCTAAGACATCTAAAGGACTTGTGGATTTATTTTGGTAGTAACTGATTCACCCCTCCCCTCTCAGTTACTCCATCCATATTTCCAACAGGAATTTGATGTGGCAAGAGGATCGGTGATGATTTTCATAAATTAGAAAGTTATTCCTATGTTTTTTGGGACTCACTTGACATCACATTGATCAAGGTATACATTTGAGGAGGCTTCTTCAAGAAGTATCTTTTGGTCAAATGAGGCTTTTGAAATGGCTCAACTACCAAGGTAAAATCAATGAGAAATCCAATGCGGTTAGAGGAAAATGTTTCATGAGTGTCTTGATACATTATATCTTACCAAATATGATATGGATCATTCATATCTCAGATCTAGGGTTATTTGTAAGTCGGTGAAAGTAATTCTATATAGTAGAACAATTGAAGAAGAATGAAGAGAGAACAAAGCTGATTGCAAATTATAGAAGGATTTGGAGACAAAGAAAGTAAAGGAATCAAGTGTGATCAAGCTGAGGAAGAGTATATAGTATGATGATGTATTAAAGAGCTTAAAAGGATCTGATCATGTAGAGGTAGTGTAGTTTTTACATCTCATTTTATATATGTCTTTCTAATCATTTTAACAGTGAAATCCCCTAACAGGGTGGATCCTAAGAGATCTTTATTATAAATCCTCTAAAAAGGTAACACATTAGCTTGTATTTTAAAATCCTCTAAAAAGGTTTCTACTAATAGGACAAAGATCCTTACAGGTCTTAGGCAAATCCATTAACTGGGTAACACCTAATAGTCTTTTTGTAAACCTTTAACTCGATAAGCTCCTAACAAGGCGTATTCTAGAAGAGTATAGATTTTATGGGTATCATCTCATGCCATGGTTTTTTCCCAGTTGGGTTTCCACATGATAAATATGGTGTTTTCATTATGTGGTTGATTACTTGTGGATTTATGCATTGAAATTTTACTTATGTTAGTTTCTGTTATATGTTTTGGTGCATAAAAGTTTAAAGTAGTTGAATTGGTGAATTTGTGGTGATTATTGATTCACCCCTCCCCTCTCAATAATTATACATGTATTAACAATTGGTATTAGAGATTTGGTCACCTGATTGTGAACGCTTAACAGCTTAGGAAAATATCTACAGATGTATAAGAAGGAATTGCCCAAGTTCTCTAAAGAAAACTTCTCTACATGGGTAAGCAGGATGAAGTTGCATCTGTCTGGTATTGGAGAGAAAGTATTGGATCATCTTACAATGAAGTATGTTCAACCTTCTCGAAGCCTAACTCTTGATGAAATAAAAATAAAGTTGGAACATAACTTTATTATGATTGAAATTGCAAGTGCTTTGGGTGATGTTGAATTTTTAGATATTAAATAAATGGATAATGCTAAAGATATGTGGGATAAGCTAGCAATAGTCCATGGCGGTGATGCTCATGTTCAGAAAGCTAAAGTGGATGGTCTCAGAGGAAAATATGAAAAAGGATAAAGGAAGTTGTCTCTACTATCAAAGGAGTTGGTGGTCAGCTTGATGATGATGATGTGGTAAGTAAAATCTTGAGAACCCTTCTACCACAATATGTATTAGAGTCTTTATTATACAAGAACTGAGATCTATCAGTCCTAAAAATGTGACTCTAGATTCTTTGATTGGAAAAATTACAACTTTTGAGTTAAGTAATTTTGGTAACAGTATACCTAGAATAGAATATTCTTTCAAAGCTTCCCTTACCATTGGTTCATCAAAAAAAGGAAAGGAAGTCTCTAACAATTCTGAAGGGAAATATGAATATGATTCTATCTTATATTAGGAAAGAGAACAAGAAGAGTTGGAAGCATTGTTATCAAGGAGATTACCTAGAGGAAAATTAAAATACCAATGTAAACTAACCTTAAAATGTTTTTCATGTAATAAAATTGGTCATATTGCATCTAGGTGTCCTGAAAATGATAGGAAGGATAAGTTCAAGAAATTTAGAAACTTCAAAGATCATATAGAAGATGATGTAACTGATGAAGAATCATATAGAAGAGACGATGAGGAAGAGATAGTCTTTGTTGTAGCCAAAGAAGATCCCTCAACCGGTGTAGATGGAGATAGTGAGGAGAAAGTATTGATCTCAAGCATGCATTAAAGTGGTGACTGGATAATAGATAGTAGGTGTACACATCACATGACCGGTGACAAAATAAAATTTATTTCAATGGAAGAATGTGATGGTGGTGTAGTCAGATTTGGTAATAGTTCACCATGGGTACTAAGGGGTAAATGTTCAATAGAAATTAATGATACCACTAATTGTGATGATGTTTATTGGGTTGATGGTTTAAAGTATAACTTGTCAAGTGTTTCTGAGTTGAATAAAAAAGGTTTCAGGTTTGAATTTAGCAATGGTGTGTGTAAGATCTTAGGAACATCTAGAGATTTGATTGCTACTGGTAAATAGACTAGAGGTAACCTATTCTGATTGAACTCTACTAATAAACACTGCTTATTTTCTAAACTTGAAGATAGCTTGCTATGGCATAAAAGATTTGGTCATGTTAATTTTGATAGTCTAGTAAAATTCAGTAATCATAAATGTGTTAGAGGTTTTCCTACTCTAGCTAAGCTTGAAAATTCTATGTGTTAAGAGTGTTAGTTGGGAAAGCTAACTAGGTATAGCTTCACAAGTAAAGTTTATTCATCATAGAATATTCTTAACCTTGTGATGAAGGGGACTCCCCTTAATACCACAATACACAATAGAAACTGAGAGAAACAATAGAAATTTGCAAGAACAAAAAAATTGGCTTCTTATTGGCTCCACAAATGTGGAATTACAAACTTTATTATTACAATATCAAAAGCCACATGGGCATCCCTTACAATAATCTGTAGGACAAAGCCTCCAATAACCACCCCGAACTACCTTAGAAAAGACTATGGACCTTCCTTAAATAGGCAATTTTCCACTGCCCCAGAAGGTTCCAGAAATCTAGCCATTAAGCCCGACTACCCTTAGCATTTAATTATTTTTCACTTTTATTACAAAAGGGTCGGCTTTAAATATTTACAAAATATGAGATTAGGTAGCCCAACTTCTGGAAGCCATAACTTTTGAACCGTACCTCTGATTGACTATTATAACCACTTTCTGAAAAGGGGAGATCGCGATCTACAGTGCCTAACAAGCAAAGCGCTAGTTAACTGGGGGTTCGACCCTGATTTGGAGCCTCTAAGGTCCTAAAAATTGAGCTCAAAGGTTTTGCACCCTAAAATCTCAACAGTAAATCCTTAATAACTTTGCCAATACAGATGATCTGGTAATGAAATTCAACTGGCATGCTTATATGACTAAGATGAACCTTCACCTAAAAATTAGAACATTCTGAGTTCAAATGGCTAACTTACCAAAAATAGAAAGTTTCCAAAAATAGAAACTTTGTACAAAATAGCCCTTATTGAATATAAAACACATATTTTTGGGTGATGCAAGACTGCCCTTACACCCAGGATGCTTCTACATCAGACACCCAGAGTAATTTCAGAAGTGACCCTATCACATCTCAGGTGTGCAGAGGAAAACCAAGATGGTCAACCTCCTCCTTTGTCATCCATGATGAATCTTCTACAGGTCATCCTCTCCATTTGACCAGATACTCTTCATATGTCCTGTTCCTTGTGCTTCTACCAACATGACTATCTAGTATATCTTCAATCTCCTTGATAACTGAAGTAGTAGCTGGAATACTCCATTGTGCTTATGTGACCTCGCCTTCAACACCCCCTTCATGGTACTCTATCAAATCTACAATGTTAAAAAATGGTGAAATATTCAACTCAGTAGGCAATTCTACCTCATAAGCATTTCCTAAATCATGCTTCTTTAGTATCTTACATGGCCCAAACTTCTTCATTTTCAACTTGTTATATATACCAACTGGAAATCACTCCTTCTATAAATGAACCATGACTTCATCCCCTACTTGAAATTATTTATGCCTCCTTCTCTAATCTACCTTAGCTTTATACTGTGCATTCACCTTGTTAATGTGCTTCCTCACCTCCTCATGGATGTTCTTCAAATGTTCTACAAAAACCTCAACTTTAGCACTACTTATCTCTCCTTTGTCTATCTTCCTCAACTCTGAAGCATTTCTGGGACTACTTCCAATTACAATCTGGAATGGTGATTTACCAGTGCTCTTGTTGACAGAATTATTGTATGCAAATTTTGTCTGTGGCAAAATCAAATCCCAACCTGTTCACATCTTAGTAAATTCCCCAAACTCCTATTCACTACCTTTGTCTATCCATCAGTTTGTGGATGATGTGATGAGCTGAACTTCAAGTATGTCTTCAACTTCTTCCAAAATGTGCACCAGAAATATCCAACAAACTTAGTGTCTCAATCTAAAACTATACTCTTTGGAAGACCATGTAGTCGCACCACTTCTTTGAAAAACAATTCAGCCACATGAATAGCATAATTAGTCTTCTTACAGGGAATGAAATGTGCCATCTTTGAAAACCTAACAACCACCACAATAATTGAATCATGTCCCCACTGAGTCCTTGGTAAACCAAGAACAAAGTCCATACTGATATCCTCCCAATGATTCTCTGGTACAGTTAATGGCTGATACAATCCTGTATTTTTCTTTGCTCCTTTTGCCATTTGACATACTCTACAACTTTGTACAAACTTCTTGGCATCTTACTACAATTGTGGCCAATGATAATTCCTGCTAACCAGAGAAATGGTTTTATCTCAACCAAAATGTCCATCCAATCCTCCATTGTGCTTCTCCTTGATGATATTCTCCCTCATAGAACTTTGTGGAATGCACAACTGGCTCCCTCTAAATAGAATTCCATCCTGAATGATGAAATTCAGCCACTTCGTTCTGTTTAGAGTAACAAGTTGTGTACAACCTTTCCAAGCTTCACCAAAATCAGGATCCTCTAGATACAAACTCTTGAGTTCCTTGAACCCAACCACCTTGATTTGCATGTCTGTTAGAAAAATTTGAATTCTGCTAACAGCATTTGCAACTCTGTTAGACTTTCCACTCCTGTGTTTCAAAACATATGTGTAACTCTGCAAAAATTCAATCCATTTCAAATGTCTTTGATTTAACTTTCCTTGACTATTCAAATATTGTAAAGCTTGATGATCAGTATACAAAGCAAACTCTTTAAGAAGTAGATAGTGTCTCCACTTCTTCAATCCTTGAATTATAGCATAAAATTCCCGATCATAAATAGAATATTTTTTCTTGGCATCATTTAACTTCTCACTGAAATATGCAACAGGTTTACCTTCTTGGCTCAAAATAGCTCCTATTCCAGTACCACTAGCATCACAGTCTATTTGAAACACCTTATTAAAACCAGGAAGTGCTAAAACAGGTTGTTCTGTAACTTTTTGTTTTAACAGTTCAAAACTCTTCTCAGCCCCTTTAGTCCACTTAAACTCTTTCTTATCCCCTCTCATTGTTTCAGTCAAGGGACCACAAATACTGTTAAAACTTTTAATAAATTTTTTGTAAAAGCTAGCCAAACCATGAAATGATCTTACCTTAGTAGCACTCCTTGGAGTAGACCATTCTAGGATAGCCTGTACTTTCTCTAGTTCCATTTTTAGTCCTTCTACTGAAACTACAAATACCAGATACACTAACTCCTTCACAAAACTGCACTTCTTCAAATTAATCAACAATTTTTCCTCCCTCAACTTCTCCAAAACCCTATGAATATGTATTAGATGCTCCTCCAATGTCTTACTAAAGATCAAAATATCATCTAGGTAAACAATGACAAACTTACCCAAAATTTCTTTCAAGACCTCATTCATGAGCCGAATAAAAGTGCTTGGTGCATTGGTTAACCCAAAGGGCATGACCAACCACTCAAAAAGTCCCTCCTTTGTGTTGAAGGCAGTCTTCCATTCATCTCCTTCTCTAATCTAAATCTAGTGATATCCACTCTTCAGATCTATCTTTGAGAAGTACACAGCTCCACTCAAACAGTCCATAATATCATCCATCCACGGTAATGGAAATCAGTACTTGATTGTGATCTTGTTGATAGCCCTAGAATCTGTGCACATCCTCCATTCTCCATTCTTCTTTGGTGCTAATACTACTGGTACAACACATGAACTCAAGGTCTCATGAATCAAACCCTTCTACAACAACTCTTGCACTTTTCTATTCAATTCTTCACTTTCTGCTGGTGTCATTCTATGTGCTACCTTATTTGGAAAACTGGCTACTAGGATCAAGTCCATCTGATGACTCATCTTCCTTACTGGTGGTAATCTAGCAAGCACATTATCGAATAGAATATCTTGAAACTCATTCAATAGATCTGCAACTTCTACAAGCACATCTTCTACTTCCTCTTTACTAGCTTTTGGAATTAAGGCAAAACACATATTCTCATGCTCCATACCCTCTAGAAATTTTCTTCCATCAACAAAATTTATTCTTGCATTACTACATACCTTTTCTTCTATATTTTTCAATAGTTTTAGCTTATGTCGCACTCCATCCTTTGTCAAGGAATATGTATTTGAACGGCCATCATGTACAACATGCCTATCAAACTACCAAGACCTTCCTAGAAACATATGACAAGCATCCATAGGTATGATATCACATAGTACCTCATCATAGTACCTTCCAATCTTGAACTTTACTAGGCACTGTTAATTAACCATGACCTTGTGGTCATCCTACACCTAGGTGATCCAGTATGGATGTGGGTGTTTATGCCTCTTGAGCTTTAACTTTGAGACCATCTCTTCTGACACTAGATTTTTAGTACTTCTTCTATCAATAATCACATCACAACACTTATTCTCACACTTGCACCTAGTGCGAAACAAGCTCCTCCTTTTCTCAGGTTCATTTTCACCACTCAGTAGGACTCTTTTGTTAACTAGGACTTCTCGTCCTTCAGCATCTTTAGAATGAGATGATTTTGCATCTTTTTCCACATGTGTGACTCTATCCTGGCTTTCATTTCTCCTATCTACCCTTCCTTGGTGTTGAGGACATTCATATGCCCTATGACCTTCTTCTCCACAGTGCGAAAATGTTCCATAGAAGCCTCCACTTCCTAATCCTTGTCCTCATCCTCTTCCTCTTTGATCACTATTATTTTGATTGAAATTATTTCCTCTCTGACCTTGACTACTACTGGCCTCATCCATCTTTTTCTAATCTTTATTTTGGCCTCCATAAGATTTTCCACCAGATCTTCCACCATGACCTCTTCCGTTTTTCCAGCTTTCAAACTTCTTGATCAGCTTTTCCTCTACCTTTAGGGCAACCTGGTAGGCCTCTTCAATACTATTCAGATAGATCAGGTTCAACTCCTCCTGAATGCTCAGCCTCAACCCATTAAGGTAATGGGCTACTTTCTCCTTGTCAGCTTTCGCATGGCCTATTCTGATGAGGATTCTCCTCCGTATACTCTTGGACAGACTTTCCTGCTTGCTTAAAACCTTGCATTTTCTTTAGTAAATCAAGCTCATAATCAATAGGAATGAACTGTCACTTCAATTTATCCACCATCTGATCCCATCTTGTGATTTTCTCCTTTCCTCTTCGATTTCGCTCCAACTAAATCACCTGCCACCAGATCTTCGCATGACCCTTCAGTCGGGCCTTCACAAATTTGACCCTATCAGGATCCTTAATATCTTCATACTCAAAATATTCTTCTATGATCCAATTGATCAACTCTTCTAGGTTAAGATTTCCCAAAAATGTGGGAACATCAAGCTTAGGTCTTTTCTCGATCTTGGAAATGGCCCGAAAAACCCTTTCCTCCTCTTGGTTCAGAATTTTGCCTTCCTGATCAAAATCTCCTTCTATTTCAGCTTCATCCTCACTTTCCTCTCTTACGGTAAGATTCATGCCTCTAAGAATCTCTTCCTGCAATGCTTGCACTTGTCTCTGGAGGGCTCTAACCTCAGGTGGCACACCTCCGGCTCTTCCGCCACGCTCCCTTCATGGAGGCATTTTTGTACTTATTGCTGAAACCCTAACCATGGCCATGGTGCAAACTTCCTCATAGTCGATGATCTATCTACACACTCAGGAACTTCTCGCTCTGATACCACTTGATAAAGGGGACTCCCCTTAAAACCACAAATACACAATAGAAACAGAGAGAAACAATAGAAATTTGCAAGAACAGAAAATTGGCTTCTTATTGGCTCCACAAATGTGGAATTACAAACTTCAGAATTACAATATCAAAAGCCACATGGGCATCCCTTACAATAATCTATAGCACAAAGCCTCCAATAACCACCCCGAATTGCCCTAGAAAATACTACGGGCCTTCCTTAAATAGGAAATTTTCCACCGCCCCAAAAGGTTTCTGAAATCTAGCCATTAAGGCCGACTACCATTAGCATTTAATTATGTTTCACTTTTATTACAAAAGGGTCAGCTTTAACTATTTACAAAATATGAGATTAGGTAGCCCAACTTTCGGAAGCCATAACTTTTGAACCGTAGCTCCGATTGATTATTATAACCACTTTCTGGAAAGGGGAGATTGTGATCTATAGTGGTTGCCAAGCAAAACATTAATCAATAGGGGGTTCAACCTCAATCAGGAGCCTCTAAGGTCCTAAAAATTGAGCTCAAAGGTTTCGCACCCTAAAATCTCAATAGTAAATCCTTAATAACTTCGCCAATATAGATGACCTGGTAATTAAATTCAATTGGCATGCTTATATGACTAAGATGAACCTTCACCTAAAAATTAGAACATTCTGAGTTCAAATGGCCAACTTACTAAAAATATCAAGTTTCCAAAAATAGAAGCTTTGTACAAAATATCCCTTAGTGAATAGAAAACACATATTTTTGGGTGATGCAAGACTGCCCTTACACCCAGGATGCTCCTGCATCAGACACCCAGGGTAATTTGAGAAGTGACCCTTTCACGTCTCAGGTGTGCAGAGGAAAACCAAGATGGTCAACCTCCTCCTTTGTCAGCCATGATGAATCTTCTATAGGTTGTCATCTCCATTTGAACAGATACTCTTCATATATCTTGTTCCTTGTGCTTCTACCAACACGACTATCTAGTATATCGTCAATCTCCTTGGTAGCTAAAGTATTAGCTAGAATACTCCATTATGCTTCTGTGACCTCACCTTCAACACCCCCTTCATGGTACTTTGTCAAATCTGAAATAATAAATACTGGTGAAATATTCAACTCAGTAGGCAATTCTACCTCATAAGCATTTTTTGAATCATGCTTCTGCAGTATCTTACATGGCCCAAACTTCTTCATTTTCAACTTGTTATATGTACCAACTAGAAATCACTCCTTCTGCAAATGAACCATGACTTCATCCCTAACCTAAAATTCTTTATGCCTCCTTCTATCATCTACCTTAGCTTTATACTGTGCATTCATCTTGGTAATGTGCTTCATCACCTCCTCATGGATGTTCTTCAAATGTTCTACAAAAACCTCAGCTTCAACACTACTTATTTCTCCTTTGTCTATCTTCCTCAACTCTGAAGCATTTTTCAGACTACTTCCAAATATAATCTAGAATGGTGATTTACCAGTGCTCTTGTTGACAGAATTATTGTATGCAAATTCTACCTGTGGTAAAATCAAATCCCAACCTATTGGCTTATCTCCAACCAAACATCTCAGCAAATTCCCCAAACTCCTATTCACCACCTCTGTCTGTCCATCAGTTTGTGGATGATGTGATGAGCTGAACTTCAGGTCTATCTTCAACTTCTTCCATAATATGCACCAAAAATATCCAAGAAACTTAGTGTCTTGATCTGAAACTATACTCTTTGGCAGACCATGTAGTCTCACCACTTCTTTGAAAAACAATTCAGCCACATAAATAGCATCATTAGTCTTCTTATAGGAAATAAAATGTGCCATCTTTGAAAACTTGTCAACCACCACAAAAATTGAATCAAGTCCCCGCTGAGTCCCTGGTAAACCAAAAACAAATTCTATACTGATATCCTCCCAAGGCTTCTCTGGTACAGGTAATGGCTGATACAATCATGTATTCTGCTTTGCTCCTTTTTCCATTTGACATACTCTACAACTCTATACAAACTTCTTGACATCTTGCTACAACTGTGGCCAATGATAATTCTCGCTAACCAGAGAAAGGGTTTTATCTCGACCAAAATGTCTAGCCAATCCTTTGCTATGATTCTCCTTGATGAGATTCTCCCTCATAAAACTTTGTGGAATGCACAACTGGCTCCCTTTGAATAACATTCCATCCTGAATGATAAAGTCTAGCCACTTCGTTCTGTCTAGAGTAATAGGTTATGTACAAGCTTTCCAAGCTTTGCCAAAATCAGGATCCTCTGGATACAAAATCTTGAGTTCCTTGAACCCAACCACCTCGATTTGCATCTTTGTTAGAAAAAGTAGCCTTATGCTAAGGCCATCTGCAACTCTGTTAGACTTTCCACTCCTGTGTTTTAAAACAAATGTGTAACTCTGTAAAAATTCAACCCATTTCAAATGTCTTTGATTCAACTTTCCTTGACTATTCAAATATTACAAAGCTTGATGATTAGTATATAAAACAAACTCCTTAGGAAGTAGATAGTGTCTCCACTTCTTCAATGCTTGATTTATAGCATAAAATTCCTAATCATAAACAAAATATTTTCTCTTGGCATCATTTAACTTCTCACTGAAATATGCAATAGTTTTACCTTCTTGGTTCAAAATAGCTCCTATTCCAGTACCACTAGCATCATAGTCTACTTGAAACACCTTATTAAAATCAGGAAGTGCTAAAACAGGTTGTTCTGTAATTTTTTGTTTTAACAGTTCAAAACTCTTCTCATCCTGTTTAGTCCACCTAAACTCTTTCCTATCCCCTCATTGTTTCATTCAAGGGACCACAAATACTGCTAAAACTTCTGATAATCTTTCTGTAAAAGCTAGCCAAACCATGAAATGATCTTACCTCAGTAGCACTCCTTGGAGTAGGCTATTCTAGGATATCCTGCACTTTCTCTAGTTCCATTTTTAGTCCTTCTGCTGAAACTACAAATCCCAGATACACTAACTCATTCACAAAACTGCACTTCTTCAAATTAATCAACAATTTTTCTTCCCTCAAATTCTCCAAAACCCTATGAATATACATTAGATGCTCCTCCAATGTCTTACTAAAGATCAGAATATAATCTAGGTAAACAATGACAAACTTACCCAGAAATTCATTCAAGACCTCATTAATGAGCCGCATTAAAGTGCTTGGTGCATTGGTTAACCCAAAGGGCATGACCAACCACTCAAAAAGTCCCTCCTTTTTTTCAAAGGCATTTTTCCATTCATCTCCTTCTCTGATTTGAATCTGGTGATATCCACTCTTCAGATCTATCTTTGAGAAGTACACAGCTCCACTCAAACAGTCCATAATATCATCCATCTGCAGCAATGGAAATCTATACTTGATTGTGATCTTGTTGATAGCCCTAGAATCTATTCACGTCATTCATTCTTTATTCTTCTTTGGTGCTAATATTGCTGGTACAGCACATGGACTCAAGCTCTCACAAATCAAACCCTTCTACAAAAACTCTTGCACTTGTCTATTCAATTCTTCACTTTCTGTTGGAGTCATTTTGTGTGCTACCTTATTTGGAAAACTAGCTCCTGGGATCAAGTCCATCTGATGATGGATCTTCCTTACTGGTGGTAATCCATCAAGCACATTATCGGATACAATATCCTAAAACTCATTCAACAGATCTGCAACTTCTATAGGAACATCTTCTACTTCCTCTTTACTAGCTTTTGGAATTAAGGCAAAACACATATTATCATGCTTCATACCCTCTAGAAATTTTCTTCCATCAACAAAAATTATTCTTGCATTACTACATACCTTTTCTTCTATATTTTTCAATGGTTTTAGCTTATGTCACACTCCATCCTTTGTCAGGGAATATGTATTTGCATGGCCATCATGTATAGCATGCCTATCAAACTACCATGGCCTTCCCAGCAACATATGAAAAGCATCCATAGGTATGATATCACATAGTACCTCATCATAGTACCTTCCAATCTTGAACTTTACTAGGCACTGTTCATTAACCATGACCTTGTGGTCATCCTGCACCCACACGATCCGATATGTATGTGGGTATTTCTACCTCTTGATCTTTAACTTTGTGGCCATCTCTTTTGACACCAGATTATTAGTACTTTCATTATCAATAATCACATCACAACACTTATTCTCACAATTGTACCTAGTGCAAAACAATCTCCTCCTTTGCTTAGGTTCATTTTCACCACTCAATAGGACTCTTCTGTTAACTAGGAATTCTCCTCCTTCAGCATCTTTAGAATGAGATGATTTTGAATCTTCATCCACATGTGTGAATCTATCCTGGCTATCATTTCTCCTATCTACCCTTCCTTGGCATTGAGGACATTCATATGCCCTATGACCTTCTTCTCCACAGTGAAAACATGTTCCACGGAAGCCTCCTCTTCCTGTTCCTTGTCCTCATCCTCTTCCTCTTTGATCTCTATTATTTTTTTGAAATTATTTCCTCTCTGACCTTGACTACTACTGGCCTCATCCTTCTTTTTCTGATCTTCATTTCGGCCTTCATAAGATCGTCCACTAGTTCTTCCACCACAACCTCTTCCGCTTTGCCTACTTTCAAACTTCTTGTTCATCTTTTCCTCTACCTTTAGGGAAAACTGGTAGGCCTCTTCAATATTGTTCATTTAGATTAGGTTCAACTCCTGAATGCTCGGCCTCAACCCATTAAGGTAATGGGCAACTTTCTCCCTATCATCTTTTGCATGGCCTGTTCTGATGAGGATTCGATAGAACTCCTCTGTATACTCCTAGACAGATTTCCCTACTTGCTTCAAACCTTGCATTTTCTTTAGTAGATCGAGCTCATAATCAACAAGAATGAACTGTCACTTCAATTTATCCACCATCTGATCCCATCTTGTGATTTTCTCCTTTCCCCTTCTATTTCACTCCAACTGAATCTCCTGCCACCAAATCTTCGGATGGCCCTTCAGTCGGGCCTTCGCAAATTTGACCCTATCAAGATCCTCAATATCTTCATACTCAAAATATTCTTCTATTTCATTGATCCAATTGATCAACTCTTCTGGGTTAAGATTTCCCAAAAATGTGGGAACATCAAGCTTAGGTCTTTTCCCAATCTTGGAAATGGCCTGGAAAATCCTTTCCTCCTCTTTGTTAAGAATTTCACCTTCCTGATCAAAATCTCCTTCTACTTCGGCTTCATCCTCACTTTCCTCTCTTAGAGTAAGATTCATGCCTCTGCAAATCTCTTCCTGCAATGCATGCACTTGTCTTTGGAGGGCTCTAACCTTAGGTGGCACACCTCTGGCTCTTCCACCACGCTCCCTTCATGGAGGCATTTTTGTACTTATCACTGAAACCCTAACCATGATCCTAGTGCAAACTGCCTCACAGTTGGTGATCTGTCTACACACTTAGGAACTTCTCACTCTAATACCAATTGATGAAGGGGACTCCCCTTAATACCACAAATACACAATAGAAATAGAGAGAAACAATAGAAATTTGTAAGAATACAAAATTGGCTTCTTATTGGCTCCACAAATTTGGAATTACAAACTTTAGAATTACAATATCAAAAGCCACATGGGCATCCCTTACAATAATCTGGAGGACAAAGCCTCCAATAACCTCCCCGAACTGCCCTAGAAAAGACTACAGGCCTTCCTTAAATAGGCAATTTTTCACAGCCCTAGAAGGTTCTAGAAATCTAGCCATTAAGGCTGACTACCCTTAGCATTTAATTATTTTTCACTTTTATTACAAAAGGGTCAGCTTTAAATATTTAAAAAATATGAGATTAGGTAGCCCAACTTTAAGAAGCTGTAACTTTTGAACCATAGCTCTTATTGACTATTATAACCACTTTCTGGAAAGGTGAGATCGCGATCTACAGTGGTTAACAAGCAGAGCACTTGTCAGTTGGGGGTTTGACCTCAATTCGGAGCCTCTAAGCTCCTCAAAAATTGAGCTGAAAGGTTTTGCACCCTAAAATCTTAATAGTAAATCCTTAATAACTTTGCCAATACGGATGATCTAGTAATGAAATTAAACTGGCATCCTTATATGACTAAGATGAACCTTCACCTGAAAATTAGAACATTCTGAGTTCAAATGGCCAACTTACTAAAAATACCAAGTTTCCAAAAATAGCATTTTTGTACAAGATAGCCCTTATTGAATAGAAAATACATATTTTTGGCTGATGCAAGATTTCCCTTACACCAAGGATGCTCCCGCATCAGACACCCAGGGTAATTTGAGAAGTGACCCTGTCACGTGTCAGGTGTGCAAAGGAAAACCAAGACAGTCAACCTCCTCCTTTGTCAGCCATGATGAATCTTCTACAAGTCATCCTCTCCATTTGACCAGATACTCTTCATATGTCTTGTTCCTTTTGCTTCTGCCAACATGAATATCTAGTATATCTTCAATCTCCTTGGTAGCTGAAGTAGTAGCTGGAATACTCCATTGTGCTTATGTGACCTCACCTTCAACACCCCCTTCATGGTACTCTATCAATTCTGTAATAAGAGATACTGGTGAAATATTCAACTCAGTAGGCAATTCTACCTCATAAGCATTTTTTGAATCATGCTTCTTCAGTATCTTACATGGCCCAAACTTCTTCATTTTCAACTTGTTATATGTACCAACTAGAAATTGCTTCTTTTGCAAATGAACCATGACTTCATCCCCAACCTAAAATTCTTTATGCCTCCTTCTCTCATCTACCTTAGCTTTATACTATGCATTCATCTTGGTAATGTGCTTCCTCACCTCCTCATGGATGTTCTTCAAATGTTCTGCAAAAACCTCAGCTTCAGCACTACTTATCTCTCCTTTGTCTATCTTCCTCAACTCTGAAGCATTTCTGGGACTACTTCCAAATATAATCTGGAATGGTGATTTACCAGTGCTCCTGTTGATAGAATTATTGTATGCTAATTCTACCTGTGGTAAAATAAAATCCCAACCTATTAGCTTATCTCCAACCAAACATCTCAACAAATTCTCCAAACTCCTATTCACCACCTCTGTCTGTCCATTAGTTTGTGGATGATGTGATGAGCTGAACTTCAAGTCTGTCTTCAACTTCTTCAACAATGTGCACCAGAAATATCTAAAAAACTTAGTGTCTCAATCTTAAACTATACTCTTTGGAAGACCATGTAGTCTCACCACTTCTTTGAAAAACAATTCAGCCACATGAATAACATCATTAGTCTTCTTACAGGGAATGAAATGTGCCATCTTTGAAAACCTAACAACCACCACAAAAATTGAATCATGTCCCTACTGATTCCTTGGTAAACTAAGAAAAAAGTCCATACTGATATCCTCCCAAGGCTTCTCTGGTATAGGTAATGGCTAATACATTCCTGTATTCTACTTTGCTTCTTTTCTATTTGACATACTCTACAACTCTGTACAAACTTCTTGACATCTTGCTACAACTGTGGCCAATGATAATTCTTGCTAACCAGAGCAAGGGTTTTATCTTGACCAAAATGTCCATCCAATCCTCCGCTATGCTTCTCCTTGATGAGATTCTCCCTCATAGAAGTTTGTGGAATGCACAACTGGCTCCCTTTGAATAACATTCTATCCTGAATGATGAAGTCCAGCCACTTCATTCTGTCTAGAGTAACAGGTTTTGTACAAGCTTTCCAAGCTTCACCAAAATCAGGATCCTTTGGATACAAACTCTTGAGTTCCTTGAACCCAACCAACTTGATCTGCATCTCTGTTAGAAAAATTTGCCTTCTGCTAAGAGCATCTGCAACTTTGTTGGACTTTCCTTTCCTGTGTTTCAAAACAAATGTGTAACTCTGCAAAAATTCAACCCATTTCAAATGTCTTTGATTCAACTTTTCTTGACTATTCAAACATTGCAAAGCATGATGATCAATATACAAAACAAACTCCTTAGGAAGTAGATAGTGTCTTCACTTCTTCAAAGCTTGAATTATAGCATAAAATTCTTGATCATAAACAAAATATTTTCTCTTGGCATCATTTAACTTCTCACTGAAACATGCAACAATTTACCTTCTTGGCTCAAAACAGCTCTTATTCTAGTACCACTAGCATCACAGTCTACTTGAAACACCTTATTAAAATTAGGAAGTGCTAAAACAGGTTGTTCTGTAACTTTTTGTTCTAATAGTTCAAAACTCTTCTCAGCCCCTTTAGTCCACTTAAACTCTTTCCTATCCGCTCTCATTGTTTCAGTCAAGGGACCACAAATACTGCTAAAACTTCTAATAATCTTTCTGTAAAAGCTAGCCAAACCATGAAATGATCTTACCTCAGTAGCACTCCTTGGAGTAGGCCATTCTAGGATAGCCTGCACTTTCTTTAGTCCCATTTTCATTCCTTCTACTAAAACTACAAATCCTAGATACACTAACTCCTTCACAAAATTGCACTTCTTCAAATTAATCAACAATTTTTCTTCCCTCAACTTCTCCAAAACCCTACAAATATGCATTAGATGCTCCTCCAATGTCTTAATAAAGATCAGAATATCATCTAGGTAAACAATGACAAACTTACCCAGAAATTGTTTCAAGACCTCATTCATGAGCAGCATGAAAATGCTTGGTGCATTGCTTAACCCAAAGGGCATGACCAACCACTCAAAAATTCCCTCCTTTGTTTTGAAGGCAGTCTTCCATTCATCTCCTTCTCTGATCTGAATCTGGTGATATCCACTCTTCAAATCTATCTTTGAGAAGTACATAGCTCCAGTCAAATAGTCCATAATATTATCCATTTGTGGAAATAGAAATTGGTACTTTATTGTGATCTTGTTGATAGCCCTAAAATTTGTGCACATCCTCCATTATCCATTCTTCTTTGGTGCTAATACTGCTGGTACAGCACATGGACTCAAGCTCTCACAAATCAAACCCTTCTGCAAAAACTCTTGCACTTGTCTGTTCAATTCTTCACTTTCTACTGGTGTCATTCTTTGTGCTGCCTTATTTGGCAAACTGGCTCCTAGGATCAAGTCCATCTGATGACTAATCTTCCTTACTAATGGTAATCCATCAAGCGCATTATCAGATACAATATCCTGAAACTCATTCAACAGATCTTCAACTTCTACAAGCACATCTTCTACTTCCTCTTTACTAGCTTTTGGAATTAAGGAAAAACACATATTCTCATGCTTCATACCCTCTAGGAATTTTCTTCCATCAACAAAAGTTATTCTTGCATTACTACATACCTTTTCTTCTGTATTTTTCAATGGTTTTAGCTTATATCGCACTCTATCCTTTGTTAGGGAATATGTATTTGCATGGCCATCATGTACAGCATGCCTATCAAACTGCCACGACCTTCCTAGAAACATATGACAAGCATCCATAGGTATGACATCACATAGAACCTCATCATAGTACCTTCCAATCTTTAACTTTACTAGGCAATGTTCATTAACCATGACCTTGTGGTCATCCTGCACCCAGGTGATCTGGTATGGATGTGGGTGTTTTTGCCTCTTGAGCTTTAACTTTGTGACCATCTCTTCTAACACTAGATTGTTAGTACTTCCCCTATCAATAATCACATCACAACACTTAGTCTCACACTTGCACCTAGTGTGAAACAAGCTCCTACTTTGCTCAGGTTCATTTTCACCACTCAACGGGACTCTTCTGTTAACTAGGAATTCTCCTTCTTTAGCATCTTCAGAATGAGATTATTTTTCATCTTCATCCACATGTGTGACTCTAGCCTAGCCTTCATTTCTCCTATCTACCCTTCCTTGGCGTTGAGGACATTCATATGCCCTATGACCTTCTTCTCCATAGTGAAAACATGTTCCACGGAAGCCTCCTCTTCCTGATCCTTGTCCTCATCCTCTTCCTTTTTGATCTCTATTATTTTGATTGAAATTTATTTCCCCTCTGACCTTGACTACTACTGGCCTTATCCTACTTTTTCTGATCTTCATTTTGGCCTCCAAAAGATCATCTACCAGATCTTCCACCATGACCTCTTTCACTTTGCCTGCTTTCAAAATTCCTATTCAGCTTTTCCTCTACCTTTAGGGCAAACTGGTAGGCCTCTTCAATACTGTTCATTCAGATCAGGTTCAACTCCTCCTGAAAGCTCAGCCTCAACCCATTAAGGTAACAGGAAAATTTTTCCTTGTCAGCTTCCACATGGCCTATTATGATGAGGATTTGATAGAACTCCTCCATATACTCCTAGACAGATTTCCCTACTTGCTTCAAACCTTGCATTTTCTTCAGTAGATCAAACTCATAATCAACAGGAATGAACTGTCACTTCAATTTATCCACCATCCGATTCCATCTTGTGATTTTCTCCTTTCCTTTTTTATTTCACTCCAACTAAATCTCCTGCCACCAGATCTTCGCATGACCCTTCAATCAGGCCTTCACAAATTTGACCCTATCAGGATCCTTAATATCTTCATACTCAAAATATTCTTCTATTTCATTGATCCAATCGATCAACTCTTCTGTGTTAAGATTTCCTAAAAATGTGGGAACATCAAACTTAGATCTTTTCCCGATCTTCGAAATGGCCTAGAAAATCCTTTCCTCCTCTTGGTTCAGAATTTTGCCTTCCTAATCAAAATCTCCTTCTACTTCGGCTTCATCCTCACTTTCCTCTCTTATGGTAAGATTCATGCCTCTTCAAATCTCTTCTTGCAATGCCTTCACTTGTCTTTGGAGGGCTCTAACCTCAGGTGGCACACCTTCGGCTCTTCCACCACACTCCCTTCGTGGAGGTATTTTTGTACTTATCGCTGAAACCCTAACCACGGTCCTGGTGCAAACTGCCTCATAGTTGGCGCTTTGTCTACATACTTAGGAACTTCTCACTCTGATACCACTTGATGAAGGGGACTCCCCTTAATACCACAAATACACAATAGAAACAGAGAGAAACAATAGAAATTTAAAAGAATAGAAAATTGTCTTCTTATTGGCTCCATAAATGTGGAATTACAAACTTCAAAATTACAATATCAAAAGCCACATGGGCATCCCTTATAATAATCTGTAGGACAAAGCCTCCAATAACCACCCCGTGCTGCCCTAGAAAAGACTATGGGCCTTCCTTAAATAGGCAATTTTCCACCACCCCAAAAGGTTCCAGAAATCTAGACATTAAGGCTGACTACCCTTAGCATTTAATTATTTTTCACTTTTATTACAAAAGGGTCAGCTTTAAATATTTACAAAATATGAGATTAGGTAGCCCAACTTCTGAAAGCCATAACTTTTGAACCGTAGCTCTGATTGACTATTATAACCACTTTCCAGAAAGGGGAGATCGCAATCTACAATGGTTAACAAGCAAAGTGCTAGTCAACCATGGGTTCAACCTCGATCCGGAGCCTCTAAGGTCCTAAAAATTGAGCTCAAAGGTTTTGCACCCTAAATTCTCAACAGTAAATCCTTAATAACTTCGCCAATACATATGATCTGGTAATGAAATTCAACTGGCATGCTTATATGACCAAGATGAACCTTCACCTGAAAATTAGAACATTTCAAGTTCAAATGGCCAACTTACTAAAAATAGCAAGTTTCTAAAATAGCAGCTTTGTACAAAATAGCCCTTACTGAATGGAAAACACATATTTTTCAGTGATGCAAGATTGCCCTTACACCCAAGATGCTCCTGCATCACCTTGTTCATACTGACTTGTGTGGACCAATGAGAAAAAAGAGCTACTATGGAGATAAGTACTTTATCTTATTTGTTTATGATTACTCTAGAATGATGTCTATTATCTTTTTAAAGAATAAATCTGATGCATTCTACATCATTAAGGTGTATAAAGCAAGAGTTGAAAAAGAAACAAGTAAATAACTCAAGTGTCATAGCTCTGATAGAGGAGGTGAGTTTACTTCACATGAGTTCTCAACATTCTATGAAGAACATGGAATCAAGAGACAAATGTCAGCACCAAGAACACCTCAAAAAAATGGAATTGATGAGGGAAGGAATAGGTCCACAATTGATTGTGCAAGAACACTTTTGATACAAAATGGAGTGGCGCAAACTTTTTGGAGAGAATTTTTAAGTACTGTTGTTTATACTTTGAATTAGGTGCAACTTAAGAAAGGTACAAATAAAACACCTTATGATCTATGGTATGGTCATACTCCTAGTGTCAATTACTTCAAAAAAAATGGGAAGAAAATGATACATAAAGAAGGATGATTAGAATGGTAAATTTGATTCTAAAAGTGATGAAGGGATATTTCTTGGCTATTCTGATAGAAGAAAAGCATATAAGTGTTTGATCAAGCATACTAACAAGATGATTGAAAGTGAAAATGTTAGAATTGATGAATTTTCTGAAAAGAATGAGAAATATAGCAAGAAGGAACCGGAAGACTATGACAAGTTTGTTTATGTTCAACTGGTGGAAATAGAGACAATACCACAGGTGACTAAAGTGATGAATGAAGCACAATCCATGACTAATGATGAAGGTATCAAAGGATAGAACTGGTAATCCCAAGGTATGTGAAACTCAATCATATACAAGATTAGATTATTGGAGATAAAAAAGTTGAAATAATGACAAGAAGCAAGGTAAGAGAAAAAACTTGTCTAGTATCTGAATTAGAACCTAAAAATGTTAAAGATGCCTTGGACAATGATGATTGGGTTATGGATATGAAAGAAGAATTGGAAAAAATAGAAAATAATAACACTTGGAATTTAGTACCCAGACCTACTTACAATAATGTTATAGGTACTAAATGGATTTTTCAGGAATAAGCTTAATGAGAAAGGAGAAGTGATCATAAACAAGGCAAGGCTAGTTTGAAAAGGGTATGAACAAGAGGAAGGACTAAACTATGGTGAAACTTTTGCACCTGTTGCAAAAATTGAAGGTGTAAGGTTATTGTTAGCATATATTTCTCATAAAGGATTTAAGGTATATTAAACAGATGTAAAATCAGCTTTTCTAAATGGTGTGTTAGAAAAAGTATACATTGAAAAACCTAAAATATTTTCAACTAAGAAAGGTAAAGACATGGTATGTAAACTACATAAAGCATTGTATGGATTGAAGCAAGCTCCGAGAGCATGGTATGAAAGGTTGCATGCATATCTTATTAAGATTGGTTTTACAAGAACTAGTGACAATAGCAATGTATATCTAAAATCTGAAAGTGAAGACATAACATTAATTAATGAAATTTTTGTTGATGACATAATATTTGGTGGAAATGAAGCATTGAGAAGGTCATTTGCAGAAGAAATGAGGAATTAATTTAAAATTTCTATGATTGGAGAAACCAAATTATTTATTGGACTTCAAGTACAATAGAAAAAGAAAGGAATATACATAAGTCAATCAAAATATGTGAAGGAGAATCTGAAAACTTTTGGCATGGAAGATTCAAAAATAGTGGGAACACCTATTGTCACAGGTTGTAAATTATCTAAGAAGGATGAATCAAAGGAGATAAATTAAACTTTGTATAGATCCATCATCGGTAAACTATAGTATGTTGTGCATAGTAGACCGGATATTGCACATATTGTTGGTATTATTGCACGGTTTTCATCAAATCCAAAGGACTCACATTTGGTTGCAGTAAAGAGGATCTTCAAATATCTTAAATGAACTAAATATTATGGCTTATGGTATGTTAAGGATGGAAATTTTATTTCAATGTGTTCAATGATGTGGATTAGGAAGGAAATATTGATGATAGGAAGAGCACAAGTTGTGTAGCATTCTTTCTTGGTGAAATACTAGTCTCCTTGACTAGTAAGAAACAAATTTGTATTTCTCAATCTACTGCATAGGCAGAGTATGTTGTTGCTACTCTTAACTGTCAACAAGAAGTATGGATAAAATAGATTCTTTAAGGAATTCATGAAAAGGTCACTGAACCTATTGTTATCTATTGTAATAACACTAGTGCAATAAATATTTCTAAGAATCCAGTGATGCACTCGAAGACAAAACACATTGCAATAAAATATCATTTTGTAAGAGAGAGTGTACAAGAGAAGGAGGTAAGGCTTGATTATGTGTCTACTAAAGAACAAGTTGCTGATATATTCACCAAGTCATTACCAAAGGATACCTTTGAGTATCTCAAAGGTATATTAGGGGTTATTCCCCTATCTGAAGTTAATTAAATGATGATGTTGATTGCATAAATTTATATAAGATTTTCAGAATATCATATGTATGAATTGATGTAGTGGTGGAAAAATCCTAGGAAGAGAAGTCTTAAGTTTGATGCTAAAATGGTGTAATGAGGAATGAACATGCTAGATTTAGTAAAAGGTACCCAAATATTATTGAATGGTTTGTCAGCTTTGGCATTGTTGTCAAAGGAGGAGAATTTGTATGTACTTCCCAAAGGGGGCAGACTATGTATTTTCTACAAGGGGATAATTTGTATGTAATCTTGAGAATGATATATGAAAGATGAAAGGGGGAGTATATGAAGATTATGGAACAGTATAACTAACTGCGCATAAACTAGTAGAAGATCAGAGGCAAAGATAGAAGTGGAAACATTTTTGCAGAAGTCAAAACGAAGAGAAGATAAGAGTGTTTTCATCAATGTCAAAGGGGGAGATTGTTAGCATAACTTATGTAGTGATGCTAAGTGATGTATTGATGAATATTGGTACAGAATTGATGGCAGGTGAATCATTTATTTGGTTGTCATTGTGATGCAGGAGCATCCCAGGGTAGTTGGCTATCCTGCATGTTTGGGAGATGTGATGGAGTTGTGTGGACTTATTTTCATGTGTGAGGGATTTGGTAGAGTTGTGTGGACCTACTTGGGTCTTTG
>MU223776.1:1378401-1398358 GCA_018584345.1 Thuja plicata
TTGCTAGATTTTTTGCTAACCCCAGGGAATCACATATGACTGCTATGAAAAGAATTCTAAGATATCTGAAGAATACTGAGGAATTTGGCTTATGGTATAGAAGAGAAGGCAAATTTGAACTAAAAGTATTTACCGACGCTGATTGGGCTAGAAATCTTGATGACCGGAAGAACACAACTGGAGGAGCATTCTTTATGGGTGAAAGACTTGTCACATGGATTAGCAAGAAGCAAGGATGCATCTCTCAGTCTACTGCAGAAGAAGAATATGTTGCTACTACTACAAATTCCTCACATATTGCATGGATCAAATAGTTGCTAGAAGTTATGCATATGAAGATCTCAGAACTAGTGATTATCTATTGTGATAACACTAGTGCAATAAACATTTCCAAGAATTCAGTCATGCATGCAAAGACTAAACACATTGCAATCAAGTATCATTATTTAAGAGAACAAGTTCAAGAAAAAGATGTGATACTCGAGTATGTGCAATCAAAAGAACAATTGGCTAATATCTTCACCAAGCCACTACCCAAGGATACATTTGAGTACCTGAGAAAGAGACTAGGAGTCAAACCATTGTCTACCAGTAAGTAAAGGACTGAAGGTTGCATCAACCTATATATTATCAGAATATCATTCAGGTTGATGCAAGCAAAAAGATGAACTTCAAAGCTACATCTATATACAAAAAGGTATATATCAAAATCGAGCACCATAGCATATTGTTGTATTATTGATGGATAAGGGAAATTCAAGGAATATATTATGGATAGAAGAAAATAAATATTTGACATAAATATCAGATATTTGTAACATATTTGTTTGGCATTGTTGTCAAAGGGAGATAATGTATCTATATTATCATAAGAAATTATTCATTATCAGATTACTCCAAACAAGGAGAGATCATATCCATATGGAGAGAATTTGTATGAAGAAATCATATACAAAGGGAGAGTTGCTGACAAGAGACAGAGACATCAAGGAAGAAGAATAGTCAAAAGAGAGAAATTGACATAAGAAGAGAACACAACACATCAGTAAAAGAAACAAAGAAAGCTACAAGAATCAAATCTAAGCTAACACAGAGCTTACCAGTGGTCAGACATTTTTATTGGTTATCAAAACAAAGTGTTTGGTAATTTGATGAATCTCAACAATTGTATTTCATATTGTATTAGAAATAGTATCGTGTGATAATATAGTATGTTGTCATCAATTCCAAAGGGAGAGATTGATGACATGTAACTGATTGAATGTTTGATAATGTTAAGTTGAAGATAATGCAAGGCATTAAATCAGTTCATGGATTGTATTGTCATTGATGTCAACTTGATATCATCTGTACAATCATGTACATAATGCCAAAGACTTCAGAGAATCAATGGAAAAAATATTATTCTTTCAGCAATGCATAAAAGTCAAGTATTCACTAAGTGACAGACAACACCGACAGAGTGCACACCATCGGTAAAGGAAAAGAAAAAAAGTCATAGTGACACCTGACAAGCAGAAGACAGTGTTTCCTGATGAAGCAAAATCACAGGATGCTTGATGAGCTGAAAACAAAGTTGCCCGACGAGCAAAATCCAATGATGCCCGACGAATGGAGATCCCGAAGCTGACTGGAGTTACATCGATGAAACTGGCAGTTGTCACTGACGAATAACTGTAGAGTTGACTGATAGAAAAGAGAGTTCAGAAAATGAAAAAATATCTAGCTGGTAGAGCTTAAGGATAGACTTAACTGGTTGTTTTATTTGTTTTATTTGACCAGAGTTAAGTAATTAATTTAAAGAAGATTTATACAGTTGGAAAGAAGATAACCACAAGATAAATCAGGGGTTAAAGCTGTAAATCAGATTGGCTGGATTTTTTTTCATGCCAAGAGCCAAGAATCAAGAATATCATGTCTATATAAGAGACAAGCATAATTCATTTCCGCAAGCAATCACATACACGGGAAGGGGAGTGAATAAAAAGAGGATGTTGAAGAGAAATTGATGAAGGATAAATTCATACAGTCCTGATCAATCAAGCTGAAGGAGAGCTAAAAGAATTCTCCAGACACTGACCAACAGTGAAGCATAGAATCACAAAGCAGAAAGTGTGGAGCACAAAGAATTGAATTGATACATTAATCAGAGAGGTAATGTACTTAAATAGATCTAAAAATCTGCAGTTAAATTTTCTTTAGAAATAGGTCATAGTGTTTCAGTTTAACCATTGAAGCATCAAGTCTCTTAATAGAGCCAGACTTAACCATCTTCTATATATTGAGGTACATCCCAAGGAGTGCCAAAAAGGTTTATTAATGAAAGTAGCATTGAAATTGCATAAATCCTATTGACAACCTAAGAAGAAGGTTGATTCAAGGATGGTAGCAAGATTTGCCTAAAGCCTATTGACAATCTAAGAAGGAGGTTGGTTTAAGGATGGTAGAAAAATAGATGCCAAATACTAAGTGACAACCTCTATGTATAAAATCCTCTAACAAGGTCACACCTAATAGTGTGTTTGTAACCTTTAACAAGGTTGGCTCCTAATAGGGCTCACTTCAGAAGAGTGAAAATTTGGGGTACCGGTGCTAGTGGTTTTTCCCTTAACAGGGTTTCCACATTAAAATCCATGTGTTATGTGTGTATGGTTTATTACTTTACTCTTTTACATTTCACATATGCATTTCTAGATTGATTGGTATACTTTGCATATTTACTGAGTATCGGTAAATAGTTTTACTGCTTATCAATAATCAAGGAGAATAAGGACAGACAAGGTAAACTGACAGACAGTTAAATCATTATTAGTATTTCATGGCATGCATCTTGTAGGAACTTAATAGTCTGAGGTATATTGATTGGTGGTTAGTGATTAAAGGATAATTTTTTTGAGGCCACTGATTCACCCCCCCCCCCTCTCAGTTATTACTAACAGTATTTATGAAAGGATTACTGAACTGCATAGAGTCACTTGGGGCCCAGGAACCAAGGGGGACTATTAGGGTAACTCAAGGGTGGAATTATGTCATGACACTTCCCTACATGCATCTTAGGTCTCCTACATGTATTTGGTGCCTCTGGTAATGTGTAGAATCCTTATTGTTATAGAGAGATTCTAGGATCTTCCTATGCCTACCTTTTTGATGTCTTGTATATCTTTTGTTTTCCTTCTTATTGTATACCCATTTTTTTGGTCCTGATGTTATCTCCTTAGCATGGTCAGATTGGACCTTTGGCTCCATGAGGTCGGGTGGTAGTGATTCTTTTACCATTTGAGATGCGACATTCTTGTTCATTCTATGATGATCCTTGTTGCAGCTCTATCTTCCTCTTCCTCTTTTGGAGACTTTTCCTTTATCATGATGATGCATTTTCCACCTTATCTATATAGTGTTTGACATCCATACAGAGGATTTGTTGTATTTTTATCCATTATTGCATACCCTGCGACTTGTGTAGTGGATGTTGATTCATTATGTGTACCTTGGGTATCAATTGTATATGTGATCTTGTTATATGAGATGTATATTATGATTTTAGTTGTAGTTTCTTTTATGTTAGTTTATTTAAGGATTTTCTTTGTAGATTAGTTTCTTAGAGTGGCTCTAGGTTAAGGAACCCTTGAGAATTGTAATCTATGTTTGAGTGACATTTATGTGCATGTTATGTGATTCATTGTATTACTTTTGAGTTGTTATCATTATTGGTTGTAAACATTTATAAAAAAAAATATACTACAAACTTAGTATCATGTTCTATTTTAATTCTCTTGGGTTCCCTGGAAGGGCATTACAAATATGCTCAGCGAAGAACCCAACTTTTCTTCCCAAGACCAAGATCATTGATGTTCAGTATCATTTTATCAAAGATATGGTCGAGGATAGTAGGGTGAAGATGGTTAAGGTAGATAATTTGATTAATGTTTCATATTCGTTAACTAATTTTGTGAACACTGATAATTTCAAGTGGTATCTGGAGTCTATGGGCCTCATGACCCCTAGAAATTAAACTATGTTGTAGATACTCCTTGTGTTATTGCAATGTGTTTAACAAGTGGGAGATTGTTAGGACAATGTGTCTCAACCTTGTATTTACATGTGGTTACTATTTTTAGTAATTTTTTGATTTGAGCACAAATTTTCCATAATCGTTCCCCAAAGGTTTGAATGGGACAGATAAGCATGCCAGTAAATTTTCATTGCAAAATCATCCCAATTTTTGAAGATATTAAAATTTTATTTTTGGAAATTGTCAAAATATTATTTTGAACTCAATTTTAAAGGTTTTAGAGGCTCCAAAATGGGTCAAAATCATATCAATTTATAAAATGATAGAGTTTGTCATGAGCTTTCACTCAAATGCCCAATTTGAAAGTTATGGCAAAGAAAGTTGGATCTCATAAAAAAGGAAATGTAAAATGTGTTGAACACATAAATGATCTTTAAAAAGGAGTTACATTTGTTTGTGTGTGTACTGACACATTATAGGTCATCTTTGATTGGAAATAAGATGGGTGCCACTTTATAAGTGGTTATTAGTCCATGGTTTGTATTTACCATTTAACAATTTCTTGTATTGTATCCCCTATATATTAAGTGTCATGAAATAGAGAGTGTACATGTAAGAGTCCTATAGCTATTCAGTTACCTCTGGATCATTTGGTTGGTGATACTCCTGAGAGAAGCTTTCTCTATAAGTATATTATAATTTTTTATTGATTTCTAAATAATATATTGTGTGGCTTTTGGAGTGTGGGGTTTTTATCCCTAAAGACTTTTTTCCACGTAAATAATTATATTTTTGTATGCATGTTAGTTTATGTTAGTTAAATTTTTGTAACTATTATAAATATTTGAGAGTTTTTTTTACATTACCCTCTCCTCAAGATTAGTGTAGGAATTTTTTCTACTACTTAACTCTCTTACAAAAATGATACATGAATAGAAAAATAACATCTATAATAATAGATTGCATCTTTGATGTGTTATTCCTCTATAATTGACCATGTCTCATTGTGGGGATCCAAAATTATTACCAAAATCATAGGGGACTCACCAATATCATTCAAGAGACTCCAATATTCAATTCTCACCCCAAGATTGAGAGTTTTCTAAATATAGTATTATAATTTTACCACTACCAACTCTACCTCCGTGAATGCATATGATCACTTATATTAATGTATTATCTTAAATTGTAACCCTATAAAGTTTATTCCTTAGTTAGGGCCCATTTTAGTGTCTAGGGCCTTTGTGTCTATTATGCTTGATCTAGTGTCAATTTCATGGATATTTATGGAATCCCCATATCAAATTGGATCCCCAACCCAAGTTTGAGCATGTATTAGGCAATAAAGGGAAACTAGGTGGGTCACAACAAAGTTGGATTACCCCTAACCTAAGAGTCATATTGACCCCAATAATTGGCCCCAAATATGAAATAGGTAATGGTTATTTGGTTTTATTTGGATCTCCAAATCCATGTCAACCTCCTTTTAGTTTTGCACCTCAAAATGGCTAGCAGAGGTATAGAAACAAGACTACCTCCCTCATCAATGCAATTTAAGCAATTAAGCGAGCATCAAGTTCAATAATTCATGGCATGGAAGACAAGCATTAATTTGTAGATCTAACCATTTTTGAAGGATTTCATGATCTTCCTATCTTGGTCAAGACAACATCAAAGACAACTTCAAGAATCTTCATCAGAATTTTGACATCAAGAAGGTTTCTGAAGGTATAAGTATTTTATGAATCCTCTGCTACATATCAGCACACTTCCTTTTCAAGTAATTTTATTTTTATTTCAAGGTTTATTCCTCAATCAGGGTTTGACTTAGGAAAGCCCCTTTCCACAACATTTTTCCATCTTTTTCTATGTGTAGAGAGATAGGTGGTTCCAATGGGGAAGGATCTATGAAAAGGTCAGATCGAGAGCTATAGTTTACAATTCATTTCATTGAAAAGTGAAGGGTCAAGGTGAGTGACTTGCCCCTAACCACTGAGTTTCCCCTGACCCTCTAGGTCACCTTTGACCAATTATTTTGGGTTGAAATTTGGTTTACAGGTTAGTCACTATTTTTACTTCCGAATTCTGGTCCCAAAATTATTTTTTCAGTTCACATTTTGTTTGTATATGTGGAAAACCACTTTCTCTCTCCATCTATCCCTAAATCTTACATTTTCCAATTTCACTTGTATAGTCATCTTCCATAATAGAAAATGATCATTGTATCTACTCAACAGTTGAGCCTCCTTAAGCCTCATGGATCATCTTCCTTCCAATGTATGAGAGGAGATATGTTTGAGCTTCCTAGTTTTTCCATGGGTCCTACTAAATACACCCTCATTTCCTATTTCTTTCATTATATTTTGGTTAACCAACTTTCTAACATCCTAACTCTAATTTGGTGTCTAGATCTAATTTATATGCATATGTTGCTTATGATTTGGGTAATTAGATTTGATTTAAGTGCAATTCATTATGTCATATGTGTAATCATGGATTAATTTTTTTATTCATAACAAACCTTGTTTTACATAAACTTTATGAATTCTTGCATAATCTCTATCCTTTCATTTTAGATCTAATTTACATTGTTAGTACTTTATTTCATGCAATATTTAAATGATCAATTTATTAGTAATTTTTATTCTTCAAATATTTCTTTCTTTCCTAGTTGTGTGTATGAGTTTCATGATCTTGAGCCATACATATAACATCCCTGTGAGAAGAAGTTATAGAGTTATGGGTTCCTTAAAGGGTGTAGATCTTGATTCAAATAACATTCTTCATGGTAATGTAGGTGATACCTCTATACCTACCAATGACATGCCTAATATTATATAAAACCACTCTTCTCATACTTCATGATGAGGATGACTCCATAACAAGAGTGTCTCCTAGCCAAGTGGTGCAAGGGCACCCAATATATTTCATGCCGCCATGAGGAAATTGTGAATATTTTAAGTCTTATTTAATGTTAAGGTTTAAAATAAGATCTTAGGACCATTTTTTGATGTTTTGAACTTGAATAAGGGGTCATGTTGGTTAAGGGATCCAGTATGACAAAAGTTGTCATTATTTTGGCAAGATGTAACAAAGTTGTTAGAGGGGGTCCATGTGTGTTTTTAGGTGAGTTTCAATGTCCATTGGATGTATTAAGGCATAAAAAGGCCATTTTCCATGATATAGGGTCATTTTTGTAAGCTTTTTGAAAAACTGCATATGTTGTCAAAAAAATTAGAAAAGTTGCCATAATGAAAAATTGTTAAAATGCAAGAAAGCTGGAAAACAAATGATCAAAAATTTTAAAAAATAGCTGTAGACATTGCGGAAGGTCACAAGGCCTTCAAATATATTTGTACATCGGCCAATGTTTGGTTGGAGATTTTGGGAGAAGAAATTCAATGAGATATTATTTGTTTCCTATGAAATTCATTGTCTTTTTTATGTTGTGGCATTGAGAAAAGGCTTGTACAAATTTTTGACAAGTTAAAATGTTTCTCTCACCTCTTTTTTTGTCCTTGTTTCCAAAAAAACTAACCTATGTTGGTAGTATCATTATGATTGCAGTATCATCATGGTTGCATTGTATCATGATCAGTTATATTGGTCAGTTACTATATTGGTCAGTTATATTGGCATCATCATTATCAGTTTTGTTCAATGATATATAGTTTTCTTAGTGATTATTCATCTTTAAATTACTTTATGATCAATGTTATTTAGATAATTTGATCATATTTAGTCATATGTTAAGGTTGATCATATTTTAGTTTTGATCATTAAGGGTTAAGGCATTCAGTGTTATCACATTTCAGTTTTTATTATGATACATATACAAGTCAATATGTAACTTTGCAGTACAGTTTTCAATTGCAATATAAGCTTGTGACATTATTAGCACTTCTCATAAGTTGAATTGGAATAGTTGATAGAATAAGGTTTTATCTTGGTGACCATGGAAAAAGAGTTAATGTGCTAGGTAGGCCTTTTGGTCGGCCCCCTAGCAACATTTGATTTAATAGTGTACTTTGACAAACTTTTGAATATGTTCTTAACCACATGACTTAGCATTGTTATGAGTGAATATTAAATAATTAATTAATGGCATCAAAAAAATGTGTCATTCTTATCGGTATTTTTGCAATATAATTTAGGTTTTATTGTGTAAACCCTAGCTCTTTTGAGCTATGACATTGCCATGAAGGGAACAATTTCTTTCAGTTCTATAAGGATGATTATAGAAATCTTGATGTGTGGAGTAATGGGTGTTGAGAATTTGAAGGAAATGGTGAACTCTGGGAAGCTTTGGTAACCACATTCAGGTGCTTTCATTTCATTTTGTTTCTCTGCTTAATCAATTTTTGTTAGATTAATGTATCATGCACATAAGTACATTCTTTTGTTCATTCATGGGTTCTATTTCTATTCAATGTATGATACATAGTATTCTATTGGTCATCACCTATCAGGTTTGTGTCTTCGACATACATCATTTTTATTTATTCATAAGGTAGTTCTGGGTATGTTCTTAGAGTCATACATTCATACTCAGAAATTTTTATATGTTTACACAATATGAATCTTTGTGTGTGATGAATGTCATATTTTAAATATGGAAAACCTTCACACACTATACTCATGTGTGTGTGTGTGACTATCGAGTACAAACCCTAGTATAAGGTTAAGTATTATGAGGGTTTCTTCATACACATGCATATTGTGGTTAGTTCTTATTACACTCGGTTCTGTTACATTCATTCATTTGAATCTTTTGGTCATGCATTGTATTCATACATATTTGAAAGATTCATTATTCAGTCTTTTCAAGTTGCATTGTTTCATAGTCATCTCACATTGCAATATGGGTCAAATATGTTTCACTCACAGTCATACATGGCATAGCCATTTGGGTTGACTAGATTTTTTGTTCCACCATGCATGTTGTCTTTCAAACCATGTTATATTTTATAAAGGACCATTTCATTTGATGTACACTTTATCATCATTTGAAAAGCATAAGACATGAAAAATTAAGTGACAAAAACAAAGGTTTAGGATGAAAAATTTATTATTTAGAATAGAGGTTCAAACTATTCAAAGGTAAATTTGTTTGGTTAAGAACAAAACATTACAAGTTTATATTGAAGGATAAGATGAATTTTTTATTGATTCAGTTAATAAAGATGTAAAGATTCATGACGAAGATATTATAAATATTGAACATAAAGTAGAAACATAAAATATTTATGATTAAATTTTTATTAATGATGAGTTAACAGTGACATGTGTATTCATTAAACAATGTCATAATTTGGAAACATAATGTGGTGATCAAGCAGTTATATTCAGTTTACTCGGACGGTTTATGATCAAATTTTTTATCTAGATTTATGAAGCTTATTTATATTTTCTGAGAAGAAATTTTTGATGTGTAGACAGTGAGGATATATTAGGTTTTTTGATTGATCATATTTGTATTATTGTGCATAATCAGTTTTCATAAATCACTCATTGGTATACGTTCTATGATTGTATGTTATGCATTGTTAGATATAAAGACAAGTATTATATTTAATGATGTATAGGGTATAATTATAGGTTCTACATGAACAATCAAAATTTATGATATTCATATGTAAGAAAGATGGAAAGAGTTGTAAAATCCAATGAGGCATAAAATACTATCAGTGAGATAGCACTTGTCAGTGAGACAACTTTGTAGCCAATGAGGCAGTATAAAAGATTTTAAGATCAAGCCAGTAAGGCATTTCAAGTAGTTTTATTCCAAAGAGGGCTTCCAATTAGGAAATATCTTGTGTTATACCTTTATGTCCATGTCTTGTCTCTATCACATTGTTTCATTTGTCTCATTTGAATGGTTATATAAATTTGGCTTTAAAATTAAAACTTATTTTTATTATATCACTGATTCACCCCCCCACCCCCCCCCCACAATTATTTCATACTCCAACATAAAAATAATTGGAACAATTGGAAATAAGAGTTATCTAAAATTTGAAATAACTTTCATTTATTTTTCTTTAGTATCAAACAAGATATTGTAATTTTTCCACTGATGGGTCTGAAAACCTGTTAGTAGGAGGTTTTGATACAAAAATATCAGTTTCTCTTCTTTTCACTATTAGAATACCTTTTAAATTAGTGGATTGGTAGTTTAAAGAGCGTAAATTAAGTTTTGGAAAATTGTAGGCAAGAAAGCAGTGTTTTTGAGCAATAAGGTGATGCCCTGGGTAGGCAGGATATGTATTTTTCTCTATTTTAACAATGTATTCATGGGGGTTTGTAAAAATAGTGATAAAATGACCCTTCCAAATTGTGAAGATTTTTGATCCATTCCATTTGATACCTATCCTGGTCCTTGGGGTGCATTTTTAAGATCTATGGTCGAGATTACTAGTAGATGCTTTGTAAAAGTGGGCTAATTAGCCCTCGTGATCAATTTACCAGTCATTATTTGGTGGGTGTGTCTGAAATCAACTATACTTTTATTTTAAATATGTTTTAGAAACCCCAAAATGGTATTTTAATATGGGTTTAGTTTTCAATTATCCACCCTTCCTTGGAATTTGTGTCATATTTTGTCACTAAAAATGGCTAGAAGAAACTAGGACAATTTATGTAGAAAGAGTAGCAGGTAGAGTGACCAATGGGCTTGAGGATTGTTAAAGGTTGGAACAAGTCATTTTTACCTATTTTAAGATGTTTTCAAAGATAGTAGGGTCCTATGAACCATGATCTCCTAAATGGTGTTTGTAGCATGAGGGGACCTTGTGAAGGGAAACTTGAGAGTCTATGAAGAGTGGCAGAGGAGTGTTGGTTGGGTACCATTTCCCTAAGGAATCCTTGTCTATCTAGGAGTATTGAAATGATAAATTGAATATCCTTGAGAGATTTTTCATAATATGGTCATTGGTGTTGGGGTGTAAGGAGTAGTTTTTCCTTATCATTGTGAAATATGATATTAATTGCTCAATAGCCCAACTTGCTCTACATCACCAAGTGTAAAAGCTTTTCAATAATTTGATAAAGCTTACAAATTGGATGGGTCAAGAACATTCTATTAGTGAATCAATCACCTTTGTTGAAGGGTTGAATATGGTGGTTTAAAATGATGAAAATGGTGTTCATTTTTTATGTGGCATATCTCAAATTATCGATAGTAATCTTATATCTATGAAAAGTAATGTGTAATTAATCCTTCCAATCATAATACCAATGTTAGAAAATCTATCCCTATTCCAGCATCATTTCCTAATGTATCCACCTATACTCCACCTATCATGCCCACATCTATTTAAAAAATAAACCCTATACATGTTAGTCTTAAAAGAAATTCTAATCCTATCATACCTCCTCCTGTGAGTGTTCCATTTATTTTCCAACCATCATCTAGATTATATACCCACTTATCATAATATCTCACTTTTTTATTTCAATGATCCATTCATTTCGCATAATATTTCATATCTTTCATTATTGAATATGTCTAATACCAACACATCCATCGAAGAACCCATCAATTACCTTTCCCAAAGTGTTTCATCTTTACAACAACAACTTTCTTCAATAACACAATCCAAATACAACACCACTACTTGTGACATTGCTAGCCCATTATCCAAAAATAGTATTCACATCATTATCCCTCAATACATGGAAATAACTAAATTAGAAACCTAAAATGGAAAATGAAATCCCTTGACTCATGTGAAAACATTTTATTTCTTGTGGAGTGACTTCAATAATGATCATAAACTTATGGCTAAGTTATTTACTACGGCATTTAGAGATAAGTCCATACAATGGTTTTTTTCTATAACACCTTGTTTCATTTATTCCTTTCAAAAAAATTCTAATTCCTTCATTCAACAATTTCAAAATAATATTGATCCTCAAATTTCTTTAATTGATTTGATTCATTGTAAGCAAGGTTTTAAGGAAAAAGTGACTAATTTTATTGGTAGACTCAAACATTTGCATGCTCAAATTTTTTATCTTGTGCCTGATATGAATGGTCAAATAATTTTCATTTATAATTTGCATAAAGACATTAGAGATAAATTATTATTTTCTGAGTTTAATTCTTTTACCCACTTGTGCACAGTGCTTCATAATTATCAGCTTCAAGTGAGCCAGTTTGATTCATCCACTCCAATGGATTTGATTGATAAGAATGATGTCACTCAACAATATTCTCAAAAGTTCCAAAAGCCTAACAAATGTTTCATTAATATCAATAATAATTTTAACAATTTTGATGCACAAATGACAACTGCAACATCATGTGTGGCTCCTGTGTCATTCATTTTCAAACTATCTCATAATTTTACATATCTTTCTAAATAATTGCATAATTTTATGTTGAATTTGATTAGTGCTAATATTTTGAAACTACCTCCCATCAAACCTATTGACCCTTTCAAACAATTTCTCACCTCCATGAAATTTTTTGCTTCTCCTATCCATAAGTGTTTAAAGTTTCCCCATAATGAAAAAATTATCATGATTAATCATAGCCTCTATTAGCCTTTAGCAAGTCATGGAAACTTTGACCTTGAATTATTTTGGCCTAAAATGCCTCAACCATTTCAAATTTTCCAAGAGTTTCTCTTGCTATCTTACCAAAACTATAAACATCAAACGATTTCTTGATTGAGAAACTCTAAGGATCTCTCATCTCCTTAACCTGAACCTAGACTCCTTCCCACACCTTCCACTCCAATTTATGTTTTTTTTTCCATCTCCTATCATATAAAATTACAACATCCTCTATCTCTCAACCCACTAAGGTTCCTTATGTTTCTCCTACCAAGGAAGAAAAAGAGTCCATTTTAATTGATCCTAAACCTTCGCAAATCTCAAGAAAAACCAAATGAAATTATTGTGCTCGTGGTCACCACCATAGATGTCATGCTAAGGCCCATGACATTTCTCCCCAAATTATTTTCTCCCTTAAGAAACCTAATGATGCTTTTATTTACTTTGACCAACCTATGCATAGCCCAAGGAACGAAGAAAAACTTTGAAAAATTAAATTTTCTAAACATGATAATGGTTATTTTCATATTAATAATCCTATTGTGATTAATATAGATGATGAGGATACTCTTGATGATAATAATGATGTCAATGATGCAAATGATGTTGATCCTACTTAATCTGATGATATGTATAAGGTTATATAATTAAATCATGAATTATCTTTGAGATTTTCCAAAGAATTTACTTGCACTCCTTGTGACAAACAAATTGACTCGTCACTATAGAATGATGCTTATTTGTAACTTACAGTAGCTCCATCTATCATGCTCAACACTTATCCTCTCACATGCTATCCACCTTCCCTAAATAATGTTCAACAAGAAGGTTGGAAAATGATATGCTTTAATATCTCCTCTTGTGCGGTGGATTCTTTTGTGTGTTTTCTTATTTTTAATGTGCTTCCCTCGTGATGTATTTCTTGTTCTTTGTTATTATTTTAGATTTGTTTGGATGACCCTTGTTCCTCTGATGATGCAAGATGATAAAGGGATAAAACTTGTTGTAACATTATTCTATTTGTATCTCAATTCTTCTATATTTCATATATATGTTATGTCATGCATGTCCTATTCTTCTAAATGTTTCTTTGTATTGTCTTCTTGGGGATGATACAAATCAGTGATATCCATTTCTTTTTGGTCTCTGCAATGTTCACCCAAAAATATACTTTTTTGTTTATCTTATGTGATCATATTCCATTATTCTCATAGTTATGCTACCTTTGACGAATGAGGTCAATTATTTATGATTATTCTTGATATGCATTGTTATCAAATATGCCCTAGAGATAGTAGATCCCTTTGTGCTCTTTTGTCATGTATTTTATTTCCCTTTATTTGTCCTTGTTTGGGGATATATCATTGTGGAAACACTAGATTGTCTTTTGGATGCATGTATGCTACCTTAAATCCATTTCTCTCAATAAGGCATACAAAATAACTTTAATGTGGGGCATACACTTTCTTCTCTATTATATATTATGCACATACCTGTAATCGCGGTAATTGGGATCTATAAAACCCTACAATAACTTCAAAATCTCAACCACAAGAAGATTTGTTAAGAAGTTAGTACCCTAATACCAAAAGAGGAAGTAAAATAAATAGAAAGAATAAATAATCAATAATATTAAATCATTTTCAAACAAATGAGCATGCAAACCAATAATCCTCATTTGTTGTTCAACTTCTTGTTGCAATGTGGGCTCTTAGAATGAGTCCTCGAGATGTGTTAGCATAAGAATCTAAAGTGTGTGTATTTCCATTTATTTCTCATGAATGTGGATTTAAAATATGAGAAATATCTCTCATTATATGGAATTTTGGAGGTTCCAACTAGGATTCTATGATTAGTGGGATTGATTATCTGTGATTAAAGAGTAAACTCAGACTGACTGGGAGTGTAACTCACTTGATTGCCTTGTCATCGGAATAGATTGATTTGTTAAGAGGATAGATTGAAGATTTGACTGAATTGATTGAAGAGAAGACTTATTAGATGAATTAGAAAACTGGATAGATTAAGTAGATAGCTGAATTGATTGATCAGCCAGGGAAAAGTGATTGATAAGTTAACTGAAACTTAGTATGAGTTAGAATTGGAAGAATAAATATGATTGAATAAATAAAATAATTTATTTACTTACACATGGGAGAATATAAATAAATAATTAAACTTATTTATTTATTAGATGAATAATTAGTTTAATTAAATAAATATCATTTATTTAACTATGACTGGGAATTTGATTTATGTAATTATTATATGTGTGTAATAATCACAAAGAGGGAATATTAATTGATTTACACAATTATTTAATTAATTCACATTTATAGAGAATAATTAAATAATGTTAATTATTTAATTACTTTATGGAGGAATAATTGATGACTAGTTTTTAGATGCTTAATAATTAAATAATTAATTAAAATTATATAATTATGAAATTAAAGAGAAATGATGAAGTTGAATTTAGGATATAGTAGGAAACATTTTAATTAAATAATAAAGATTATTTAACAAATTAAGATGAATGTTAGTAAAGTCATTGCGTTAGAGAAACTGGTCATTTTTAAATGTTTGCATTTTGCCCATCTTTGATACAATACATTTCCAAATGTTGTTTCAAAGAATAATAAAAATTATGCCCCGGTATGGCCTAGTGGGAACAATGTCATAGTGAGCTAAATGATGACCCTTTGAGAGATTTTTTATGCAAGAAAGGCATGATTGATCTCTTGAAAGAAGATTTAGATTAAATGATGCAAGAAAAGAATAATTAGTAGGAAGTAAAGAATGTTGGTAAGTTATTATGACTGTGTGATCGACAATAGACATAGGAATTGTTGATAAGAATTGTATCTTCTTTCAGGAAGGACCCATCATGTATAAGACTAGTGATGATGTCTAGTTTTAGGAAAGACATATCTTTTATAAGACAAGTGACAACACTTGTTTTTAGGAAAGATACATCATGTATAAGACAAATGATGATGACTGGTTTCAGGAAAGACATATCATGTTTAAGACAAATGATAATGTTTGGTTTAAGGAAAAACATATCATGTTTCATGTTGGGTTCACCATTTGTAATCAGGGTAATTGAGATCTGTAAAAGCCTGCAATAACATCAAAATCTCAACCACAAGAAGATCTATTAATCAGTTAGTACCCTAATACCAAAAGAGGAAGTAAAATAAATAGAAAGCATTAATAATCAATAATATTAAATCATTTTCAAACAAATGAACATGAAAACCAATAATCCTCCTTTGTTGTTCTCCTTCTTATTGCAATGTGGGCTCTCATAATGAGTGCTTGAGATGTGGCAGCATAAGATTTCAAAGTGTATGTGGTCCCATGTATTTCTCATGAATGTGGCTTTAAAATATGAGAAATGACTCTCATTATATAGAATTTTGGAGGTTCCAATCAAGATTCCATGATTAGTGGGACTGATTATCTGTGATTGAAGAGTGAACTCAGACTGATTGGGAGTTCAACTCACTTGATTGTATTGTCAATAGAATATATTGATTTGTTAAGGGGATAGATAGAAGAGTTGACTAAATTGATTGAAGAGAAGACTGATTAGATATATTAGAAGACTGAATAGATTGAGTAGATAACTGAATTGATTGGTCAGTCAGGGAAAAGTGATTGAGAAGTTAATTGAAATGTAGCATGAGTTAGAATTGGAAGAATAAATATGATTAAATAAAAAAGAATTTATTTACTTGCACTTGGGGGAATATAAATAAATAATTAAACTTATTTATTTATTAGAGGAATAATTAGTTTATTTAAATAAATATCATTTATTTAAGTATGAGTGGGAATACGATTTATGTAATTATTATATGTAATAATCATAAAGAGAGAATATTAATTAAATAATACAATTATTTAATTAATTAAAGTTTATAGGGAATAATTAATTAATGTTAATGATCTAATTACTTTATAGAGGAATAATTGATGACTAGTGATTAGATGCTTAATAATTAAAATTACTTAATTATAAAATTAAGGAGAAATGATGAAGTTGAATTTAGGATATAGTAGGAAACATTTTGATTAAATAATAAAAATTATTTAATAAATTAAGAGGAATGTTAGTAAATTCGTTGCATGTCTTTGACACAATGCATTTTCGAGCATTGTTTCAAAGAATAATAAAAATTATGCCCTGGTATGCCCCAATGGGAACAATGTGATGGTGAGGTAAATGATGCCCCCTTAAGAGATTTTTATGCAAGAAAGGCACGAATGATCTCTTGAAAGAATATTTATATTAAAAGATGCAAGAAAAGAATAATTAGTAAGAAGTAAAGAGTGTTGGCAGGTTATGATGACTGTGTTATCAACATTAGACATGGGAATTGTTGACAAGAATCACTTATTTCAAGAAGGACCCATCTTGTATAAGACTAGTGATGATATCTAGTTTTAGGAAAGACATATCGTGTATAAGAAAAGCGACAATGCCTATTTTCAGGAAAGATACATCCTATATAAAACAAATGATGATGTTTGGTTTCAAGAAAGACATGTCTTGTTTAAGACGAATGATAATGTTTGGTTTCAGGAAAGACATATCTTGTTTCACATTAGGTTCACCATTTGTAATTAGGTTAATTGGGATCTATAAAATCCTGCAATAACATCAAAATCTCAACCACAAGAAGATTTATTAATTAGATAGTGCCCTAATACCAAAAGAGGAAGTAAAATAAATAGAAAACCTGAATAATCAATAATATGAAATTAATTTCAAACAAATGAACATGCAAACCAATAATCTCCCTTTGTTTTTCTCCTTCTTATTGCAATGTGGGCTCTCAAAATGAATGCTCGAGATGTGCCAGCATAAGAATTCAAAGTGTGTGTGGTTCCTTGTATTTCTCATTAATCTGGTTTCAAAGTATCAGAAATTACTCTCATTATATAAAAATTATGGAGGTTCCAATCAGGATTCCATGATTGGTGGGACTGATTATCTGTGATTTAAGAGTGAACTCAGACTGATTGGAAGTTCAACTCACTTGATTGCCTTGTCAACAGAATAGATTGATTTGTTAAGAGCATAGATTGAAGAGTTGACTAAATTGATTGAAGAGAAGAATAATTAGATGGAATAGAAGATTGGATATTGGATAGATTGAGTAGATAATTGAATTGATTGATCAGTCGAGGAAAAGTGATTGAGAAGTTAACCAAAACTTAGTATGAGATAGAATTGAAAGAATAAATATGATTAAATAAATAAAATAATTTATTTACTTGTACATAAGGGGAATATAAATAAATAATGAAACTTATTTATTTATTAGAGGAATAATTAGTTTAATTAAATAAATATCATTTATTTAAGTATGAGTGGAAATATGATTTATGTAATTATTATGTGTAATAATCACAAATAGGAAATATTAATTAAATAATGTAGTTATTTAATTAATTGAATTTTATAAAGAATAATTAAATAATGTCAATTATTTAATTACTTTATAGAGGAATACTTGATGACCAGTGATTAGACGCTTAATAATTAATTAAAATTACTTAGTTATGAAATTAAGGAGAAATGATGAAATTGAATTTGGGATATAGTAGAAGGGCGCATTTTCATTAAATAATAAAGATAATTTAATAAATTAAGAGGAATGTTAGTAAATTCATTGTGTTGGATAAATTAGTAATTTTTAATTATCTATAATACCATGTAAATCAAATTTTGTAGTCATTTTTAGGTTACTTTGCAAACTTTTCCTTTTTCTTTTTAATCTCCTCTTGGTGAATTTCATTGAATACAATGCTTTCCTTGGTTATCTTTTTTCTCCATTTGTTTCAATAGTATTTCCTTGCATACAAAGCTTTGTATGGTTATCCTTGAGATGGGTCGACTAGCGTAACACAACTTTCTAGACCATCAAATCCATCATTGCATCTCTCTCTCTCTCTCTCTCTCTCGCTCTCTCTCTCTCTCTCTCTCTTCATGTCAATATTTATTTTTCCTTGGTCTTGGATTGATAAGGACCTTAGTCACTTGGGGGCTTGGTGTTTCCTTGTCTCTTTTACCTTGAGAAGATTTCTTTCCTATACTTTGATATACTTTAATGAGAGTATGAACCATGTCCATAATCTTGCTAAACTAGGAGCTAAATGTTCTATCCTAAAATTTAGGCCCCAATTTAGTGTCCAAGGCTTCCATGCCCATTATGCTTGATCCAACCTAAATTTTGTGTATATTTTAGCATATCCATATCAAATTGGACCCCTAACCCAAATTTGAGCCCATATTAGGTGGTCAAGGGTGACTGGGTGGATCCAGGGTGTGTTTGGTCACCCTTGACCTAAGACTCATCCTTCACCTTGAGAATTGGCCACAAATCTTAATTGGGTAGTAGTTATTTGGTCTTAGCGGGATCACCAAATCCATGTTGGCATCCTTCAATTTTTGCACCCTAAAATGGCTAGAAGAGATATATAAACAAGGCCACCACCCTCATTTTTGTATTTCATAAGCATTCAAGATCTCTCAAGTAATCAAGAAAGTATCAAGTTCAATTCATGTTCAAGCATTCATGACATGGAATACAAAGAGTACTTTATAAATCTAAGCATTAGTGAAGAAGCTCATGATATTCCTATCCTAGTCAAGACAACTTCAAGCATCTTCATGAAAATTTTGACATCAAGAAGGTTCATGAAGGTATAATCATTCTATCAAGCCTCTACTACATATTGTTAAACACAAAGTAGGACTAAGAGGGGGAAGGGGGTGAATCAATCTAGACCGTAGTAATAACTTTAATTCATATCTTGATAAACTTTAAATCACCACAATAAATTATCTCTTATGAAACAATAAAGAAAAAAATCAACACAAGAACACTAGATTTAGGATAGGAAAAAAGATGGTAACTTACTATATGAATAATCTGCATTACAATGATTAGACTCACTTCCCAAACTTGAACATTTAGGGCTCACTACCTTAGGTAAATATATAAGAGAATCGTACAACTCAAACTCACTGTCTCGGGACAAGATACAAAATATTTGTACAACTAAATTCTTTGTCTCAATAGAAGATAAAAAATGATCTGCCAGAAAAATCACTATCATCCAATAGCATGAATCTCAGAATAGATTTAGAAAGTATCTCTTGAACATGAATAAACAACACACACACACACACACACACACCTTCTACCTTTGAATTGTGTTCCTTAAATATAAGATAGATCATTAAAATATTCATTGCAAGTTGACCTAAACCAAGATAAAATAAAATTACATAAAATAGGTTATCCAGACCCAACATACATGAAGTAGTGTACCCTATGATAAAGAGAGGACCCATATATATATATATAT
>MU223776.1:1410828-1431912 GCA_018584345.1 Thuja plicata
TTAAAGGATAAATTTTTGAGGCCACTGATTCCCCCCCCCCCCCTCCCACTCAGTTATTACTAACAAAAATCCTACTGAGCAGGATACATGATGACCTATATTGGATTGGTGAAGTTCCTCTCCGCATTACTGTAGACCTAATTCATGATATGACTAGAGTTCCTAAGACTGGACTAGTTCTTCCCACTAGTAAGGATGTTAAGAAACAGGTTGAACAAGTATACTTATCCAGGAGTGATAGGCACGGAATGACTATTGATCCCATTAAGGAAACTGACATCAAATTGGTCACTATGATACTAGGTTATAAGTTCCAGCACGCAAGCAGGCTGGACAGTGTATTTGCAGCTATTGTCCTGGTAGCAATAAAGATGGTAAAGGATAATACTCAGTACAATCTATGTGAGATATTGTGTGCATAGCTGATTGACAACATTAGAGCTATCAAGCATGACAAGAGAAAGATATTCAGATTTGGCTCTTTGATCATCTATCTATACTTTCACATTGTTGGTAAAGTTGCTAATCTTTACCTAGACAGGAGTAAACCTACCATGTCACAAATTTCACTAAAGGCTACATCAGAGAGTAGTGCTAAGGACTCTATGGATATGGAGATAAAAACATTCAGGATCAAAATGCAGAAGAGGTTCAGATTATCAAAGAAGATAGTTGAGAAATACAAAGACACCATATGCTTCATGGTGGAAACTGACTTTACTTGCATGGAGGCACTTGAGCCTAGAACAAAATGGATTCACCCACTTGGATATGAAGTTCAAGAACAAGTTTTGGAAGGATATGCACAAGTCCTCTTATCTATGCCTAAGGACCCTAATAAACCTAGATGGGGTACTTACAGAGAAGAGACAAATCAAGTTGATTATGTCTTATATAGTGCAGACAATAAAAGAAAGGCATCAAGGATTACATATAACATCCTAAGAGTTCATGGTGTCACTCAAGAAGACCTAGATAAGGTTAGGGAAGCTAAGATTGCAAAAGAACTTGAGAAAACTGCTGCAGAGGTAAAAATGGAAAAATCTAATGATATCCCCAAGAAGAAGATGAAGAAATTTGATGAAGGAACATCTGCGCCCTTAACTACTATTGACTTGGAAGCATCTCCACCATCAGTACCAAGTAAGTTGATTAGAAGGAGGAAGCAAGTTCCCATAGGTCACCCATCCTCAAGGACAACAAGGAGCAAGGTAAAGAACACTCAAGCCCCTCTTGAGGTAGGATTCAGACCTAGTATAACAGTCCTAAAGAATAGAATTGTTAATGAAGGAAGACTAGAATCTATTAAGAAAGTCTATGAAAAATACCAAGAGAAAGACAAATCAGAAATTCATTCTATGATTATCTCTCACATGATTAAGTTTAAGAGGACAGTATTGGAACTTAAAATAATCATACCAAACAAAGTATGGAACATACTTGATGTATTGAAAAGGAAAGAAGTTGAAGAGGATATGAGGATTAGAGAAGAAATGTTAGAAATTCTTCTCCCTATTTTCTCACATGATGAAAAATCTATACTGTTGGATTTGGTAAAACCTCATCTCAGAACCAAAAAAAGAATACTTCATATCATGAACAAAGAGTATGAACTGGTTGGTGAAGAGACTCAGAAATATTTTGAGCGAGTATTTCTAGATAGACATATGTATCCATCAATGATTCCTACAGCAAAGGTGACTCCAGTCCCTCCCAAATAGGATAAATAACTAGTGATTCAAAGTGCACCTATGACAGGTCCACAGGATTCAGCGCCCACTATTTCAACACCTTCTGATATAGCCAAAGATTTAGAAGAAGCTATTTTTATTAATGATATTAATATATCCATGACCACTTCTGACAATGAAATGGACAAATTTGAAAAAGCATTTGTTAGCACTAAAGAGACAGAGAAGGTATGCACTGATAACACTTCCTTACAACAAGATGAAGTTCCAAACAAAGATTCAACAGATTTGAATAATGAGGAAGACAATCAAACTAATGAAACACCAGTTATGGAGATCCCTGTGAATAGTGAATACATGGATGCCAGTCAGAATGTAATACATACTTCATCCATCAAACCATCATTATTGTCAAGCTTGACCCCTGATTCAGCAAATCTAGATGCTTGGGAAGAAGAAGATTTGATTAAGAATAGTTTGCTAGCCATGGAGAATGCCAAAGAGAAACAAGTCATGATAAAACCCTCTCTTTCTGGAGACAGTGAACATTCTGAATGACTTAGTGCCAGTAGATAAGAAAGCGGCTAAGATTTAGCTAGTTGATGATGTTGACAGCATCTTGACAAGCTTCAAATCACATTTCACAAGTTTAGTAGACTCTGCTACTAAAATTGCAGAGGATGAATACAAGAAGGAAAGATTAGATGAATTGATAAAGAATTTCTCTTTAGATCTGAACTCATTGAAGATTGGTAAAGCAATATTGAAAGAACTAGCAGCTAAAGGCAGAAAAGTAATAGAAAACTACATGGACAGAGTAAAATTCACTTCAAAGCACATCAAGAAGATTAAGGAAGCTGATATCTTGGTTGAAAGTGTAAGAAAATCAATTGAAACATCCTCGCAAGACATTAATGTATGTAATAATATCTATCAAGGGCAATTAGACAAGATTGAAAAGGCTAAGTTGGAGATCAGCAAGATAAGAACCAGGTAGACTCAACTAAGAAATGCACTTGCGCCCTCACTAGTTGTTCTCGATGAGAACATAAAATAGATAGATGCAACCATTGCTACATATGATTAAGGACCCTACTTGGATCTGACAAAGATGGAGAAGCTAACATATGCCTTATGCGCCCATCTTCAGATAGTTGATGCACTAAAGGCATTCTAGCAGCAAGAGATCAAGACTCTTCAGATTGATTATCTAGATGTATATTCAGAGTAAGTACTCAAGGACTTACAATTTTGACACCTCTGTCATTAATGTCAAAGGGGGAGTAATGTATATAAGGATTATGTGTATGAATGTATGAGATATATGTTATATATATGCAAAGAAGTATGAATAAAAAAGGATTGTATACAGTTTTTTGGTGTTAGTCAAAGTTTGAGTAACTTAGCCACATTCCTTTGTTGTCATTAATGAAAAAGGGGCAGATTGTCAGAAAGTTGACTCTCAGGGAGAATATGACTTATTTTATGTTTTCATTATGGCAACAAATTCATATAAATTTTTGACAGCAAACTTTGAAGAGCAAAAATTGGCTAAGTATAGAAGATAGAACAGAACAGAGTTATGCAGTCGATCAAAGCACCAGCATATGTGCATAAGATTGAATCAGGCTATACGCATTCATACATAAGCTCTATGATATGTTTTTATGCTTATCCTATACATGCATGGTATGGAATGATAGTACGGAGAAGTTTTAGAAAGATTAAGCACAGTAAACAGTTCATAAAATAGAGTATGGATCCGACCACAATTTTTTATTAGCGTATAATATTTTGTTTTGCAAAGGTTATGTGCCTATTGTAATAAGTTAGTAATTATGTATTAAACATTATTGTAAACATGCTTAGTCCAATTTTTTTGGAAGCGTTGTGTATAATTTTTTTGGGCTGACTAAGGTCTTGTTTTCGGTCGCGTCTATTGAGTATGTATATATACTTAATTTGCATTCTTGTAATAAGTGTAAGAGTTCAGAATATGCAGAGTAGAGACAATGAAGAGTAGTATGAACTAGTCAATATGAGATAAATTCTTTTAAGAGATCAAAACATCAACGCATAAAAGGAACTGATCAGATAGTCATGTCACTTCAGTAGTTCAATTTTCAGATATAGTGCATATCTATCTTCAGGAGGTTGTAGCCTTCTTTAATTGAGCAGTGAGCTCTTGGATAGTGAGTCCTCACCCCTAACAGGGTTTTTGTAAAGACTCCTAACAAGGTCATTGTACTTGCATTGTAAAGAATGCTCCTAATAGGGTAGAGGAACTTTAACAGGTTCATTATACTAGTACAATTATTTGTGGGTACTAAATCCCACCGAGGTTTTCCTCTAATCAAGGTTTCCCCATAAACATATCTAGTGTTATGTGTTATTGTGTTATGCTTCATATGTTATCTATTTGATTTATGTTCAAATTGTTGAAATAGAATAATTAATCAAACACTGATTCACCCCCCTCTTAGTGTTTCCAACAAACATGTAATACTTGTAGTAAGCCAAGCTTCACAACTCCCCCTCAGAATAGAAACCCACATTAATCTAGGAGATAAAGGATAAAGCTATGAATCTCCCCCTGGAAGGATGCACTATACCTATGCATATCTAGCAAGTAGAAGGAGGGTAAATTGCCCCTAACTTCTCCCTAAGGTGTTCAAATGTAAATTTTGGTAATTCCTTAGTAAAAAAGATTTCAATTTATTCTTTTGTGGAGAAAAATTCCAATTTGAATTATTTTCTACAACCTTTCATCTTAAGAAGTGATACCAGATTGAAATGTGTTTGGTTCAGCATGCATCACTAGATTCTTTGATATTTTTATAGCACTTGTATTGTCTTATATGATAGGAAAAATATCATCATACATTACCTTGGTATCACTGAGTGTTTGCTTCATCCACATGATCTGAGTGCAGAAGGATGTTGCAGCAATGTATCTGGCTTCTACAGTGGACAAGGATATTGACTCCTATTCCTTGCTTGTCCAAGAGACCAATCTTTCTCCTAATAAGAATGCTCCTCCACTTGTACTTTTTTTTCATCAACACTTCTAAACCAATCAGTATTTGTGTAGGATTACACTTAAAATCTTCATATTTCTTATACCATAAGCCATAATATTGAGTGACTTTGAGATAACTGAAAATCCTCTTTACTGCCTAAACATGTGATTCCTTTGGATTATCCTAAAATCTTGCAACCAAAAAACTAGCCTGCATAATGTCCAATTTGTAAGTAATAAAATATAAAAAACCTTCAATCATAGATCTATACTTCTTTTGATCAGCATCTAGAGATTTATTATATTTTCTCAATTTATAGCCTATAGACATGGGAGTTGCAATAGGCTTACTATTTTCTAACCCAATTTTCTTCAACATTTCTTTGACATATTTAGTTTGAGAAATAAAAAGTCCATCTTTTAACTAACTTACTTGCAAACCAAGAAAGTAAGACATTTATCCTATCATTGACATTTCAAATTCTTTATGCATTTCTTTTGGAAACCTATTACTTAGATAATTATTTCCTCTACATATGATGTCATAAACATAGATGACAACAATTAACAATTTGTCATTTTCAATCTTGAAATAAAGATTTTTGATTGGATACTTATCCAATCTTGCATACCAATATTTGGGAGCTTTCTTGATTCTGTAAAGTGCAATTTTTAACTTGCAAACCATATCTAGTTCTTTTGACAATCTGAATCCATGTAACTTCTCAATAGATTGTTACGTGTTGGAGTACGATATCACTGAGAGAGGGGGTGAATCAATGATAAGAAAACTATGTATCATTTTTTAAAGCCAAATATACATAAAGACTCAAATGAGTCAAATGAATCAATGAGATAGAGACAAGATAAGCACATAAAGGAATAACACAAGATATGCCCTAAGTGGAAAACCCTTCGGGTAAAAAACCACTCGAAATGCCTCACTGGCTTAATCTGAAATATATTTTACACTACCTCACTAGCTATACAATTGTCTCAATGAAAAGTGCTCTTACTGATAGTATTTATGCCTAACTAGCCTTACAACTATTTTCCAACTTTCTTACATACAGAGATCAAAAAATATGATTGTCATGTAGTTCCTACAATTCTATCCTATAATCATTAAATACAATACATGTTTTGTATCTAACAATGCATAATATACAATTATAGTCCCTATTGCGATCAGGGAAATCTGATAAACTGATTGTACACAATATACAAATATGATCAATCAAAACTCAATATACTCTCTTTGTCTACATATTCAAAACAATCTGCCTCTGCTCAAATATATAATACTTCATTGATGAATTGATTATAAACTGAATTCAAACTGACCGAGAGTAATTGTTTATCTTATCATACATTTAAATGTTTTCATGTTATGTACTTCAATGTATATGTTTCTCATTCATAAAATATTGTTTCTTATTCATAGCCAAAGTATAATTTCACATGGCATGTATCAAAACTCATCATAAATATAATTAATTAATATACTATTATAACTCTGAAATTGAAATACTAAAAATGTAAATCTTCAAATCAAACTCGATTTTACCACACTCAACCAATGGCTCATTCTTTATTTAAAGTATTCTTCACATACCCATTATTAACTTGGGATCGCAAACAGAACATATGCATGAAGAATAAACTCGGGTTCGACCACATCACAATGTAAAACAATCCATAATACAACATAGTTATGTTTACATGTTTCGAAACCTAAGACTCAGACATATGAATGATACCCATTTAACAAATGAATGAATGCTAACACGAAACTAAAACCATAGATGAACTGCATCAGATGTAACAAAAACGTAACAATGAATACATGTTATTGTGCATCTAAATTCAAATGAATGAAAGTTTTGAAACCCACATTGTATATGTGCATGTAACTGTAGCCCTTGAATGCATGTAACAAAAACCCTGACCAGGGTTTATCATATAAGAAAATGGTCAAATGTAACATGTGTAATGATTATCATATTGTTGGTATGACATGCATTACACTGAATCATTCAAACTTAATATGAATGCATAAAAACTACAGTATTGTGTATATTGCACACCTTTAAACAAAATTCAAAACCTTTAAAAAAACATATACAAAACAAGGGTTTAAAAACTTTACAATGCATGTCCTTGAAGATCCATAATAACCCATGAATGAATGTATTAACAAAAATGTAAGCTATGATAACTTAATCATAAATAAACGAACTCATTAACAGAAATGGAGAAACTAAACAAAAGATTAAATAAATATCGGAAAGAGAACACATGTTTAGTCACCGTGTACCAAAATATTTTCCAAATCTTTCACATCTTGTTTCACCATATAACTGAAAAAACCAAAAAAAATATCTTTCATTCTCTGTAGCTTGAAGAAAAATTTGTATCTTCATTCCCTAGAAAGGGTCGTGATTCCCTAGCTCTATAGAGCTAGGGTTTCACATCACATTACCACATTTTTTTTCTGTAAGTGTTGAAATGGCATAAAAAACTTTGAGTTTTGTCCTTAACCAATACAATTAATGCCATCAATGTTGATAAGAGTGGCATTTTTCACATATTTTAATAACATTTAAGGTTGCATAATGGAGGATGGCTAGGGGCCAACCAAAATGCCTTCCTGACAGCAATAACCTTTCATTGTCATGGTCATCAATCTTGATACTTTAAAAGATGTGAAATAACATTACCTTATAGATCATTGTTATTCTCACATTTTGAACTTATGAAAGATGCTATTCATATTGTGCAGTCTTTAAATACAATGCAATGTCAATATTATCTTATTGTTCTATTCTCATTGTTGATGCATTAATAGAATGTGAATTCTCACATGTTCTTGTATTCAGGGAATACAATCTGAATTATGTATTGTGTATGACACTCAAATGCATATTATGTTGCCAATAACATGAATATAAGCAAACCATTATGATAAAAAATGAACGATCTAATTTGTCATAATGCCACAAACTAAAAATGTTGAATGTCAGTGATTAAACTATATACCACATGATTCCATGTAAATTGGATTATTTCATATGTCATATGAAAGACCTTATAAATGCCTCAAAATTGATCTAACAATGGAATGGATGAAATCAACATGATAAACCTAATCAAATTGTATGATGGTAACCTATTATGAATGCAATCAAAAACTGATATGGTACTCATGATGCAAACTTTATATTGAACATGTGTAATGGATCTATGTTGATTGTCCTAATGTAATAAGTGATAATAGAGTACAATCATGTATACTGCCAAGCCAACCTTGTTAGTGTGTTTGGCAATAAGGGAAACTACAAAGAGGTGAGAGAAACAAAAGGTTTATTCAACATCCATCTGATAAACCTTAAAGTCTTTTTAGGAAGAGAAAGCAAGAAACATCCTTAGGGCTTCCAATCGAGCTACCAAAGCAAATGTCTCCTCAAAATCAATGCCTTCGACTTGTGTATATTCTTTGCATACCAATCTTGCTTTATTTCATGTCACTTGTTCATCCTCATTTAGTTTGTTTTGGAATACCCACTTGGTTCTAATTACATTTTTATCCTTAAGTATAGGTAATAGTTCCCATATCTATTTTTTTCTATCTGATTCATTTCTTCTTTCATTGTATTTGCTCATTTTACATCTTTGTTAGCTTCTTCAAAATTCCTAGGTTCAACCTATGATAGAAAGTAGAAGTTCACCTATTCTTTAGCCTCAACTTCCTTCTTCCTCATCTACACACCCTTTTTTGATCTTTAGCCTTGAACATTTTCTCCTTGTTTGACACATTTTCCTTTGTCTCTAATAATCTAATCATCTGAGTGATTTTTTTGCAGATATCCAACTAGTGTTTTAGGTGAATGTTCAGTCTCTTCTTCCTTTACTTCATTTTATTTATCCTATTTTTCATTTTCTATACTATTTTATTTATCTAGATCTACCAAAGTGACCTGAATTTCAATTTGTGACTCTAATTCAAAAGGAATCTTGTCTCATTTATCACAGACCTTTACATTTGCACTTTCAACAACCTTGTTCAATCTTTTGTTGTAGCATCGGTAGAACTTTATATTTGTAGCATATTCCAAAACTATTCCCTCATCAACTTTGTCCTCAAATTCTCCTAGATTATCCTCATCTCATCTAATATAGCACTTGCTTCCAAAAATCTCGAAGTATCTCACAGTGGGCAGTTTTCCATTCCAAAGGTCATAGGGTGTTTTAGTATGATTTGTTCTGATATATACGCTACTAAGAAGTAGAAAAAAATAATTCACATATTTCCAATATAAATAAGGCAAATCAACATCTTTCAACATTTTTCTATCCATTTCAACCATAGTTATATTTTTCCTTTCAACCACTTCATTCTATTTTGGAGTCCTAGGTGCAAACCAGTGTCTTCTTATTCCATGTTCTTCATAGAATTCAATGTATTCATTTGATTTAAAATCACCTCCTCTATTAGACCTTAAGCATTTAATTTTGCATCTTCTTTTTTTCAACTAGTGATATGAATTCTTTGAAATTTTCAAGAGCTTTAGATTTTTTTTCAAGAAAGTAACCCAAGTCATTTTAGAGTAATCGTCAATAAGAAACATAAAGTACCTTTCCCTATTGAGTATTTTTTCATAGTAGGTCCACATATGTATGAATCAGCTCCAAAGGTTTTGATGTTGAGTACTCTTTGTTCTTAAATCTTTCTTTAGTTTTCTTCCCAAGTTGAAATTCCATGCATGTTGTGTCATCTAGTTTGACAATCCTTGGTAAATATCTTACTACTTTAGTGGTACTAATTTTTACCTTATTGTAAAAATTGACATGTCATAATCTCTTATACCACAACCAACTCTCATTAATTTGAGTCATCAAACAACTTTTCTCATTCCTACCTATGACATAATAAACATTTCCATTTATTTTGATACCTTTAGCAACTAATTCCACAATGCTTCTTTTTCTGATTTTACATCTGGATTTAATAAAGATGACTTCATAACCTTTGTTGCACATCTAACTAACACTTGGTAAGTTTTGTCTCAATCCTTTAACATAATAAATATCATTAATTGCATGCTTACCATCAATTGAGATACATCCTATCCTGCATATTGAAGCCACTTCTTCTCTTGCAAGTCTCACAAATCCTCTATCATATTTTTTAAGCTTCATAAACTTATCTGTATCTCTTGTCATATAGTTTGAGCATCCATAATCAATAATCCATGCAGTTGGTTCCACTTTAGCATGTAATGCGGGTATCTTCACTTTTGGTCTTCCATTTCTTTCTTTGTTTCCTTCCTTTATAGACAGAAGTAGTGATTATTCATTCAGGACATCATCATCTTCATCCTTCGACAAATGTTCCTCTGTAGTACACAGACTTCTCTTTTCTTTTTATTTGTCTTCTATCTTTTGTCATAAAGATTATATATTTTGGTTTTCATCATCATATGAATTCTTCTTAATAAGAACATCTAGAAGAAAAATGACCAATTTTATGACAATTAAAATAGTTCAGAGGTAACTTACCTTTGTATTTGTTGGTTCCTCTCACCAATATTCTTACAATTTTTTCTTCAATCTCATCCATGTCTTCCTCATATTTTTATTTGGATCTTACCATTGCTTTGAATGTTGCTTCTTTCCTATTTTTCTTGATCTCATCCATTTCAATGATCTCAAATGGAGACAATGAACCAAGAAGTTTATCCAAGGTGTAGGAATCCAAATCATGACTTTCTTCAATTGCATATTTCTTTTTCTTGTAGGATTTTAGCAAAGTCATCAATACTTTCCTTACTAATTTTTCTTCTATTTTTCCACCAATGCCCTTGATGTCATTCACAATCTCATTTACTCTATTAATATAAGCTTCAATGAATTCATCATTGCCCATCTTTATATTTTCAAACTTGTGCTCTAGATTTTTCACTTTGGATTCTTTTGTCTTTGGATATCCTTCATATACACTACTTGGTTTGTCCCAGATCTCTTTTTATATCTTCAATCCAATGACTATTTTGAATAATTCATCACTCAAATAGTTTGCAATAGTAACCATAGATTTCAAATTGTTTTATTCAACCTTTATCTCTTCTGATGTATGTGGTCTAGCTAAAGGTGCAGTGCAACCATTTTGAATACTTTCCCACAATCCTTTTGGCGGAGACTCTAAATTAAATTGCATGCACTCCTTCCAATAAGAGTAATTTGTACCTTCAAACTTTGGAGCTTTGAAACACAAATCTTGTTCCATACCAGATCTCCCTTGTGCAGTCAAACTCTGATACCAATTGTTGAACAGACAAAAAAACTCAGAGGGGGGTGAATCAGTCTAGACCATAATAATAACTTCAATTCAGATCTTGGTAAACTTAAAATTTCCATAAACAATTATCTCTTATAAAATAGTAAAGAAAAAAAAGCAGGATCAACACAAGAACACCAAATTCATGTGGAAAACCCAGGGATGGGATTGGGGAGAATCTAACTCACTATATGAATAATTTATTTTACAATTATTAGACTCATTGTCTTGACTTGCACAACCAGGGATCACTGCCTTTGGGAAAGATACAAGAGACTTTTACAACACAAACTCATTGTCTCAGGATAAGATACAAAAGAATTATACAATTCAAACTCACTGTCTTGAGACAAGATACAAAAAGATCTTCCATAAAACTCACTATCATCCAGCAGCATGAATGTCACAATAGATTTGAGAAGAACCTCCTAAAAAATAATAAGAAACACTCTATCTTTTGAACATATTTCTTTAGGCTCAGACTTTCAATCAGCAACACATTGTCTCTGAATATATTTCTTTCAAGCTCAAACTTTTGATCAACAAAAAAAAAATTTCTAAATATATTTATCTCAATCTCATACTTTTGATTGTCAACACATAATGCTCTTCTTCTGCATGTCCATTCCAAAACACCACACACATACACCTTCTACCCTTGAATTGTATTCCTTAAATATAAGATAGATCATTAGGAGCTTTACTACAAGTCGGCTTGAACCAAGATAAAACAATATTACATAAAATAGGTCGTCTAGACCCAAGATACATGAAGTAGTCCACCCTAGGAGAAAGAGAGGACCCTAATTTATCTCAACACACTCTTTTAAGATAGATCCAATGGTTTTCAACTCAACTAAGGTCCTTTGAAATGTGACGTGTGAATAGGCAATTAAAGCTGATAGAACTAGTCAACCAATAAACATCTTCTGAACCACTCTTGAAGCATGTAGACCTCCATGCTCCAAGGTGTTGACGGGACTTTGTGACCGGTCCTATCAACAGTGATAATTGGTCACTGGGTACCGGGGTACCGGCTGACTTTGCCTGTAAAGGTATTCTAGAGAATAAATTCTTTGGACCTTCAAGCACCTGAATGTCGGGTCTCGATGGTGCGGGGAAGCTTAGTTGGGCAAGTGACTATTTTTGTTTGGGGGGATAGCTGGTTTTACTCATCTTCTTCATGGATTTCAGTAGTGGGGATGGGATTTCCTGAAATCATGTTAAGTTTACCAAATAAACAACAAAAGATAGGCCAGAGTTAGAGTTTGTTACTTCTACTTATAGTTATGCAACATACCTCAAATATCAACCATGCTCTAATGAACTACAGTAAATACTGAATACATACAGAACCAGCAATTCATACATATTCAATAGCAAGGGGAAATGAGATCATTAATCTATACTAAACATTAGAGCAAAGGACATTAGAAACATACAGCACAAAAAGATATCACTAACTTGGAGATCAGAACATCAACAACATCATTGTCATAATTGTTCTTCCTTCTTCATTAACTTGAATGGTTCCAGCTTCACTGGTACATACAATCATGGCTCTAAGGGACCATTCTAAGCTACTAAGAACTACTGAGTATTGAGCTCCTAAAACAACTAAAAGTGGAAAGAGCTATTTGTTATTACTTGGACTACAAAATCATCAATTTTGTCGACTCTTGTTATGAGGTCGGACTTCTTATTTATACACATAGTTTTCCCTAAAACTAACCTAATCTAACTATACACTCAACATATAAAATACATTATCCGGTGGCCGATACTACCTACACCACTTACAATCACCTCGAAAAGAGAAAAGGTCTGACAAGATAGCAAGACAAGACAAGAAAAGAAGGTGGAAGAATCGGCATAAAGAAGAGTGTCAGAGTATTAACAAAAGAAATCTAATCCTCCTAGTATCCGAGGCAACATGCCTCATTAATGCAAAATGTAGCTCATTGTCTTTGAGGCACCAGGTAGTTAATGCTGGAGCGGTACCTCGGGAGAATCATCTGTCAGATCCATCCCTCCATTTGACATGCCTTACCAGGATCACCTACCTGATGATCCCCTTATTAACTGCTTGACAATGAATGGTCGGCTCTGGGGAACTTGGACACAGGTCACTGTAAAGAATATAAAACTTCAGATCCAGAATTTTGGAGTCTAGGAGTTTGCACTCAAAGAATAATGAATGTTCAAAAATGCACCCTACTGGTGAAAATCTCCAGAGTCTAGAGAAATTTATTATTCCTTGTTTTTCTTGAAGGCCTCCAAAATTTGGCCAATGTCATCCTCATCTATGTCCTTGACATTATCCCACCGGTCGTTAATGACTCTGAATTTTTCTTCAATATCTCGGGCCCCGTCCCGGAACTCTTCGGCTATCTTTACTGAGTCATGAGCCCAGAGCATCATCTTGGATAATCTTGACATTTTCCCTTCATTGAAGTCTCTGGCAGACTAATATTGGGACTCCATCAGCTCATTAAATTTACTGAGGACATAATCCTCTGGGGCATAAGTCCTGGTGGTGAAAGGATCAACTTGTGAAACCCTTACACGGAATGCTTTATACAGTTCCAAAGGATACTAGACCACCATGATCTTATCTTTTAGGGTCGTAACCAATTGCTTTCTTACCTCAATTTTGAGGCCAATTCTAGAGTACTAGGCCCAGAGGAATCTAAAGGGTTCTTCTCCCAAAATCCATGCCTTTATGATGGATTCCTCCCCAAAGTTTATTACCTCCTCCAATTTGGTCCTCCACTCATAATTCTCTATGTCCTTTTCCCACAGGACAATGGCACAGCTTACCTAGCCCACAAGATTGCTGACCAGGTAAAAGTCTTGGGTTGTCGCCTATAAGAATTGCCTTACGGCCTTGATCTGCTTTGTGATCCACCCATCTACAGCATGTACCTTCTTTTTTATGGCCCTTAGAGCATCCAAGTCACCCTATGGGAGTGGTTTTCTAGAGGTGGAGGCTTCCAGATGGATCTCGGCTAGTGGCTATGTAAGTTTAGCGAGAAGCCCAAGGAGATTTTCATTCTTTTCCCTTTCCTCCTTCAGCTTTTGTGCCTGTTTGTCATAATGGGCCTTAATTGCCCAGCTAGCCTCTTTCAGCAGGTCTAGTTCACCCTGCTTATCCCTCTTCCCCAGAATTACCTCTGTGACAGTGTATTATGCAGCACTTACATTTGCTTCCTCTTTGTTTGGGGGAGGTGTCACAATAACTATGACTGTATTTCCATCTAGACCAGTCTGAATGGAATGAAGGGTTCGGGCCTTCTTTGTCTTGGGAGCACTTTGACTTTGTCCCATCATCTCAACTAGGGAGAGGTGGGCTCTTACTGTCGCTGGGGCCTTTCTCTTCTTTGATTCCACCAACCATTTTGGTGGTGGGGGCGGCCTTGCCGCTAGGGATTGATTGTTGGAGTCTCCTTTAGGGTTTTTCTACTCACCCCTGGCATTTATAGTCTCATCAGACTCTTTTTCTATATTTTTGGGGCCACCTGCACTATCCACCTTCATGGCATCAATATCCTCTGCCTCGGTGTCCCTGTCCTTAGCACCGTCAGTGGAATCAACATTCATATCTTTGGGGTTCTCCCCCTCCTGCTGTTGCTTCTCTTCTTCTCTGGCATCATCTGTCGGGACATCCTCCTCCATTGGCTTATCCTCCAGGGGTGGAGAAGGTGTCTGGAATAGATGTATCTATAGTACTACAAGGATCACCTTGCTGAATGTCACACTTCCCTGGGTGGGCATAGGCATATGAAGCATGGCAGCTGAGGTTATGGTTTCTCCTATAGGTCCGGTTCCCTCAGCCGAAGTTGGATGCTCATCCTATACTTGCCTCCTTTCCCTCATTTCGGTCTCTAGGACTAGCATTTCTTGAACATCTAAGATGTCCACCTGTTCTAGTTCTTTTTCTTTTTCTACTCGGACTTCCTGCTCTGCGGAGACCTCTTTCACTGGTGTCTCCCCCTCAATAGGGATTATTTCTTCTTCTTGGGCAATGATCTCTTCCACCGCTTTCCCTATATCCCCTTGTAAATTTATAAGTTCATGCATCCCAAAGAGTCATCAAAATCATCATGTGGAGGGTAGGTCTCTCGAGGATTCTCTGGTTCAGGGGAGTCCAAGATATTCTCCGCCTGGGGATGTTAGGCATCCCAAGCTCTGTATCTGCCATTAGTGGAGGGACATTTGTTCTTTTCTTTTTCCTTATTACCACAATTGGGGGCCCGACATCCAACATGGTCGCATATTCATCCTCTACTCATATCCCCACTGCTCAGATCATAAGTTCTGCAAGGGAAGGGGAACCATAATGGAGGGCAGGTTCTGTCGGAATAATTGGGACACCAAGCCGGGTGCTCAATACCTCCTTCATCTGTTGGGATGCTTCTAGATGAAGGTGCACCTATTCCATAGCGGGAACTAAAACTGTGGATAGAATCCAGGCCAGGGTACCAACTATTATTTTCCCTCTATCATCGCCTTGCGCGAAGGTTCCAGCTCTAGAAGTGGACCCCTACACAAATGGTCCAATTTTGTGAGCACTCTTTGGACATGCCTTTTGAAAATATCCATGATTGCATTCAATCACATCATTGGTGATGTCCTTAATCATTGGGCATTTTGGGGTGTCCCAGTCCATCGGAGGGAGAGCCATCTTGTTGACTCCCTAGACCTTGTACTGTGGATCCTCTGTGGACCCGGTATCTAAAAAGTCCTTAAGAAAGGTCCAAAGCTTGAGACGCTTCATCATACCTTGCATCATTCTGATGAAATGCCAATTCTGGACTTCAAAATGGTCCTAGCAGTCTGAACAGAAATATTCCATGTGAGGCTTGTGGGGGTCTGATGCCTAGGGAAGTGCCAACAGTATCTTATTTAGCGAATCAAAATTCTTCTAGTCCAAGTAAAACTTTGCCAGCCTTAGACACTTTAGTTTTCCATCGACCTATTTTTCCACTGCAAGGCTACAAGTGTAGTTCCCACAGGTGATTGAGAATGGGATATTGGTGACCTTCTTCAATGCAAAGAATGCATGAAGCTCCAAAATCTTCCAACAATATTCCAAAAGAATGATCCTATCCCCATAGTGCTTGGGCAATAGGTAGGGTTTCCCAGAGAAGCCGGTCACCCGCATGTAGGAGTGTTATTGAAATTGAATGTAGTAATGGCCATAGGTGCTGACCAGAGTCATTGCCTCTTTTGAAAGCTGGTATCCCGCATCTCGAGTAGGTGTAATAATATTGTAGTAAATGAAGGTGTAGTTTACTCTGCAAATACTGGGGAAACTAGTCTCCCATTGTATTTGTGGGAAATAGTCCCACGGAGCATTTTGGCCCTTACCTGTCTCGAGCACATTGACAGTGAGTAATCCCCTGGTTATGGGTCATTGTTGTGCCAGTGCCCACAAGACATAGGAATTCATGTAAAGTTTGGAGGACTGGGTGACCCTGATGAGATGGGCGTCCACATGATTGGCGATGATAGTGGCCCAATAAAAAGTCTATCTAGCAGAGGCGAAGCCAAACAAGAAGAAATACATCCATGCCGAGAACTCCCATGCATGGGGTTCTCCAAAGACCCTGCACAAGGTGATGATCCCCATTTGTATACTTTCTTTAAAGTCTATTCGAGGGATCTCCAACTTTATCTTTTTATAATCTTTTCTTGGGGTCTTAAGCCAGTTGGAGTTGAGGTATTATTGAGCAATTTGTGGGAGCTTCTCAAATTCATTTAGTGTCAGGGCTCAAGTGATAATAGCAGCATTGATGAATTGGGGGATCCCTAGCCCTGAAGAAAATGTTGTTTTATCTAGAGACACCATGGGCATTGGTTAGCCTGATGGAAGAGGAGCGGCAAGCATGATATCCCGCACAGTTGTGTTGTAGTGTTCAGCCAATGTGACAATGAGCTTCGGATCCTTCACTAAGTAGGGGAAACAGGTGGCCTTGAGGATTCTGGAGGTGGCCATGTTGAGTGCCATCAGATCTCTGGCCTTGCGCTAAATGAACATTGTTTTCACCAAGGCCTACATTTTGGCCCATGTTTCGACACTTGTGTCGGTGATCAATTGTAGCTTGGAATCCACCTTGGATCCTATAATAGCTTCTCCCTTTAGATATTTCATTGTTAGTGGGAGCTTCTCTAAGGCCTTCTTGGCCTTTGTCCTGACGGCTGCCCTTGTTGAAGTAGTAGGGAGTTCCAGGCTCCCGAGTGGAGTAGACGCTTCAAACATGATTGATCAGTGAATTTATCGACAACCTACAAGACCGAACAACTGTCAATATGGATAAAACATAATAGAATTCTAGATTCTGGAGACTTCATCACCACCTCGCATCTGTTCTTGAAAAGGTGTTAGTTTGCATCAAACCCCAAAAATATATAATAAATGAAATAATTTACTTGGGAATTTGATCAACGCCCAAGGGTTCCGAGGATTTTGGCTCATGCAGTGAATGAAGTGAAGGTCGAAGGGGAACTTGGGACTCAGAGTCTAAAAAACTAATCGTTATCGACATGACCAACAATTAGCCATACTGGGCTGACATGGGGTGTCACATGGTCATGCAGTAAAGGAAGTAATGGCAATAATGATGGTAGTTGTTCTAACACACAAGGAAATGAATGTCACTTGGGCTGGTTTTGAATGCTCACGCATGGGGAATTAAACCCTGCTATCAAAGTGGAGATAACGGAGGAGAGAGAAAACCTACAAACTCAACCAGGAAAGGTGTCAAGTTCAAATTTGCAGACACCAAAAGGGTGAGCTTGACAATTTGGTTAAACACAAAGTGGCACGGTGAGCTTGCCACCAAATGAGTGGGAAGGATACATAGGAATGTACATAAACTACAAGCACCTATACAGAGGGCCAAAGCACAACTTGAAGGCCGACCTAAAACAAACCTATTTACAGCTATTCACAAACAAACAAAAAATTTACACAACTTATAGGGAATATACAAGAAATAAACTATTTTTACAACTACATAGAGGGTGGACAACCCTCTGGCAGGGCCATCCCACCAATGGGAGGCGACACCAAGAACAAAACAGAAAACCAGGGACAGAAAGCAAAAACATAGGAAAACCAAAACAAAAACTAGAAAGCAGAGAAGAGGAGAACCAAAAGGGCCTACCTTGGGAATGAGAAATGCGGGAGGATGAGCATGGGAGGCACTCTAAAACTGATCAGCTTCGAAACACCATGAACGCACAAATTCCAAACATTGTTAAGCAATGTTTAAGCTCTGAGAATAAATCGCACTTAGTCGCCACTAAAATATCTCTAATCACCTTGAATCGCTTTGGGTAATTTGTTCATGGTGAATGTAATAATGACTGGTGAAACCCTATTTATACCCCTAGGGTAAAAACATCCCACTTTCCTTCCACAAACTCTGAGAAAGGAAAACCTTCAGACTCCGAGCCCGGGGATCCCATGCAACCGCACCCTTTAACAAAAGAGAAAATTGTGACAGAGAATCCCGGAGTCAAAAATCTGACTAGAACAAAGAAGACAAAAACACTCTAAGACCGGGTCCTAGAGGAAGATAAACCAATAAGGAAAGGAAAACACTGACCCCGTGGAAGCAAAGGCCGGAGGAAAACAAAAGGAAAAGAAACAAGGCAAAAGCAAAAAGGGGGGACCCAACATTTTGCCTACAAAATGTAGGGATGGGTATGCAGGGTATAACACAAGGTTAGATACAAATTAACATTTCAACCTTAATTTTGAATTATAACCAGACCAAAATAATGACCTCGAATGAGGTAGCACATATGGATACACAAGAACATATCATAACTGAACATATTGAGTATAGAACATTAAAGTTCACTTATGAACCAAAAATATCACTAGAAAATATATTGTATGACCAACCATGATCATCATTAATAAATACTATTATCAATCATATCCAGAGGACACCAAGGATACTTTAGACCAATTTGACAGAGCATATTGCATTTAGAGATCATGAACAAACAACTAAAGAGATACGAACCTAAACCAAATCATCTAGACCAAATGTGTTGCCAGAGTGTAATGTATTATGAATCACATCCAAAAAATAATACATTTAGACCTTACATGTTGGACATCCATACATCTTCCTTCCAAAAATCTTGAAATTAATGACAACCATACTTGCAATACATATCAGCACACTTCCTTTTCAAGTAATTTCATTTAAATTTCAAGGTTGCTTCCTCAACCAAGGTTTCCAGGGTTTGACTTAGGAAAACCCTTTTCCATAACCCTTTTCCTTCTTTTTCTATGTGTAGGAGACCCATGGGGAAGGAGCTACAAAAAGTTCAAATTGAAAGGTACAATTTGCAGGTCATTTTATCAAGAAGTGCAAGGTCAAAGTTGAGTTGACTCACCCCTCACCACTATGTCAAGCATAACCCTTTAGGTCACCCTTGACCTCCTATTTTGGGAAATTTTTATAGGTCAATCATTATTTTTTCTTCCTCAATCAAGTCCTCAAATTAGTTTTTTGATTTACAATATGTTTGTATACATAGAAAATCCCTTTCTCTCTCCATCTAGCCCTAAATCTTGCATTTTCCAATTTCACTCTCTTAGTTCATCTTCCATTACAGTGAAGGATCATTGCATCTACTTAGCGCTTGAGCCTCCTTGAGCCTAGTGGATCATCTTCCTTCTAATGTAGGAAAGAATATAGTCTTGAGCTTCCTAGTTTGTCCACACATCCTAGTGAACCACACGCCCCTCATTTTCTTTTGTCACATCAAAATTCTAAGAAATTCTTGATTAACAATTAATTTCTCATTGCACCCTATGTGTCCAAGGATATCTTCCAAGAGTGATGGAAACACATGAATAATGTTGGTGTAAATATTATTTTTACATATAAGTTGGGATATCACATTTCTAGGATTGAATTGTTCACACTTAGATTGTGTTTTATCAAAACTTTTATTCTTTTGTCTCACCTCAATTGGTTGAGAAATGTGTCCTCATTATTTGAGAAACCTACTACATCATACTTGTTGGAGATTTGATTCTGAATAGTTAATTGATTGTATGTTTGTCATTGATGACAACATATAATACACAGTAGTACTTCTATATGTACTTATCCATATGATGACATGAAGACTTGCATGGATAGATACATGTTGTTGACATGTTTATTATGCTATGTTCATACACATAGACCCAGATATGATGTTTTAGTAAAGATATGTAATTCTATTATTGACGGTTACAATTTTGGAGGAATAACGGTTTAAGGCTGACGTATGTAACGTGTTTATTGAGTTGCGCCTATCTTAAGGATATGCATGTGCATATTCATGATGAGTTATGAGTTTTTGATATTAATCCAAAGGCGCCAAACATATTTCAAGAAGATTACAAAGTTATGGTTAAATTGGTGAAGCTGACTTAGTGAAGCGATGCGTCTATTCAGTTTATACTTGCGTGGTTGTAATTATTCTTGCGCACTTAGTAGAGCAAACAAGGATGTTATGAATATTTTTCTAATAGGTCCCATGATCTCATACTTGGTGTATGTACTTATAGAAGGTCATTTGTGATAAGAAGAGTTGCGAAAGCCAGAGATAAGAAAAGCAAAGCAGAGTGTTAAAGTAGCAGAGCTATATTTATCATATGTTGATAAGATAGATATTGAAGTTGAAGCTTTAAAGATAAGATTATTGTAGTGCTTTAGAAGAGGTTAAAGCATCGGTGCACAAAAGGAACTGATCAGACAAGTAGTGTCACAAATAGTAGTTCACCTTGTTGATATAGTGTGTATCAAATAACCAGAAGGTTGTAGTCGTCACCACTTGGATAGTGAGTCTGCCACCCCTAACAGGGTTATTGTAAAAGACTCCTAACAGGGTTAGACCCTTAACTAGGTCACTATACTACTGCATTGTAATGAACAACTCCTAACAGGGTTGAAAGATCTTTTAACAGGGATTACTACAAATAGTATAGTTCTTTGTGGGTACTAATTCCCACTGGGGTT
>MU223776.1:1452687-1464541 GCA_018584345.1 Thuja plicata
AATTATGACATAAAGTTCAAGATTTGATCGATAACCAGGTTATCATTGTGGAGAATCATAACAAGAATTCAGATCATCAAGCATTCAAAGATCCCTTTCCTCATCATGAGAAAGGTGAATCCTCCAATGCTCAGAATAATAATGCCAAAGTTAATTATGCAAATACCACTTACGATAACATGATCAACATGATTGAACCAGTGGAAGTGGAATATTGCAATAAATTTGCTGGCAAGGGAAGTGGGAATGTTTCTAAACCCAGAACTCCATTTGTCTTGAGAGGCCCTTGGTCTTGAATATCTAAATTTGAAACATCTTGAGATTGTGTGAATGTTGTTACTAGATCTAACGCTAGAATCTCTATCAAGGGTCCTAACCCTCCTACTGCTACATTTGCACCAAAACAAACTACGGATAAGACTATTGTTGGTTCTACCAACAAAACCACACGGATAATATTGTTGTTGATTCTACCAACAAAACCATGAAGGCGGTCCCTATGCCTCCTACTGCTGGTTATAGCATCCTTGACCAGCTTCAAAGGACCAATGCTTAGATAACTATTTTTTAGCTATTGAAAATCTCGCCTGCTCATAGGCAGATTCTCGACAAAGCTCTCACTAAAGCTAATGTCCCCAAAGATATCAATTTGGATCAGTTTCAATCCATGGTGGGTCATTTGACCTTGCTGCATTATTTATCCTTCTCTGAAGAAGATGATCACTCAACTAGTCACCCACACAATGCTCCCTTGCACATAGAAGTCATGATTGGAAAATAGCTAGTCCGTCACGTGCTCATTGATAATGGTGTTGGTCTTAATATTTGCTCCACTTGTTTTCTTTCTCAAATAGGTTATGGTGAGGATCGCATAGATTCCCACAAGAGAATTACCATAAAATCTTATGATGAGGAAGAGAGAACATCTAAAGGTCTAGTTGTGCTACCCATTCAGGTTGGCCCAGTTGAAAGAGACGTCATATGTCAGGTGCTAGAACTTCCTCTTGCATATAATATTCTGCTAGGAAGACCGTGCATCCACGAGATGCAAGCGGTTCCTTCTACATACCATCAGTGTATCAAGTTTTATTTTCAAGGTGCAGGGGTGACCGTTCCCGCTAGCATGGGTTCTTCTTGTAATGCTCTCACTCAATCAGTTGACAGTCTTGTTCCAACTAATAGAGAATACACTGAACTCTATGATTCCAAGCTCAAAGACATGGAACAGACACTAAAAATCATAGACATAGGCATGGGGGGATATCAAATGGAACCCATGTTGTCATTAGTAGCTCTACCCCTGTCTCCTCGATCTTATGGGAGACCTTCTGAGTGCAACAAATCTTTCGCTACTCCTGAGATAGTTTATGAGGGTACATTTGTACAGTCTAATACACCATTGGAAGATGAAGATGAAGAAAGAGCTATCAAGGCTTGGCTTTGTAAAGAAAAGAACATAGCTGAACAAACTACCTAGGCTCGTGAATTAAATCCTAATGGTGAGGGTCTTAAGATTATGAAACGTTTTGGGTACAAAGGAAGTGGCCCGATAGGTGTGAATGGTAATGGGTTAGTGGAACCTATCCAAGCTATAGGTCAAACGACAAAAGATACCACTAGTTTAGGTTTCAAAAAGGTCCAGTTTCATCTAGGGATCAATAAATTTGTGCCAAAAGTAGAGCCTACACCAGAACCTGAAGGCACAACTACAGTCGACACTATACAAGATAGCTCAGATGAGGATTTCTTTCCTTATCCCATCCCTCTAGACCTGGCAGCATTCTTTGCTGAGCCAGATAAGTTTATGCCACGTACCTGTACAGCTAAAATTGACAGTGATTCTGATCAAACCATTCCCTTTGAGACACTAACTTTTGAGCAATGGAAAGACTTAGAAGATCCTAACCTCAAAGGAGGATAGTACATACCGCTACAATTTCAAGAGCGGTTGATTCAAGAACAAGCTAGTATTGCGAGAACTCAAAAACCTTCATGGTGCAAGCACCCAAGTTAGAGTTCGGATACAGACTCTCATGAGTATGAGTTTGATAGTTTGTCAGCAAGATCTTATGAAAGGCTTCTCGACGTAAGTGAGGGGTCTAGTGAAAAGCCTAATGAGTCTGAGTCTATAGGTGATAACATGTCTTCTACTTCGGTCGTTAGGGATCAAAAGGATTCAAACACACCTTTGGACAAGATTGGTTTAGCTCTCATCTTTCTATTTAATGCTTTTGATGACCATATTGTGAATGCACTTGAACCTGTCACATCTCTTTCCCTCCAACATCCTAAAGTAATAGACTGGAATTCCCCTTCTTCATCCAGTGAAGTCCTTACATTCCAGAATGATTACACTTTAGCTTGCTACCTTCACACTGTTGAGCCCGTAATGTCCTCCACTAGTGAAGAAAGTGTCAACATGACCAAGGCTAACATCAAGTACCTTAGTCAGAAAATTAAAAGAAGAAAAAATAAGAGCTCTGATGGTGAAAACCACATTGTGGTAGTATCAGAGCCAAAAAAAGTAAAAAGAAAAGACGTATCCAAAGGTGAAAACCTCTCTGAGGTGCCTGAGGATGAGGTACTTGATGTGCTTCCAAGTCACTTCCAAGAACGCTCATCAGTGTTAATTGAACCAACTCAGCCAATAAATCTAGGAACAGAAGAGCATCCACATATCATTCATGTCGCCAAGTCATTATCCACAGAGGAACTTAAGGAATTTACAAAAAATTTCCAAGAGAAAAAGATAAATTTTGCATGGACGTATTCTAACATACCAGGTGTGGATCTTGATCATATTATGCATCACTTATCAATAGCTCCAGGTGTGAAACCTGTCAAGCAAAAACTTAGAAAGATGCATCCGCATGTAACTTTATTGATCAAGCTAAAATTGGAAAAACTTCTGAAAGCTGGGTTCATCCGAGCGATTGATTATGTAGAGTATATTTTTAATATAGTCCTAGTGACTAAACATGACAAATCTATTAGGGTTTGCACAGAATTTAGATATTTAAATTTGGCATGTCCTAAAGATGATTTTCCACTTCCTAATATTGACATGATCGTGGATATGACAGAGGAATATGAGATGTATTCACTAATGGATGGCTTCTCTGGCTATAATTAAATCAAAATTGCACTAGAGGACCAAGAGAAAACCGCTTTTACTTGTGCATGGGGTACATTCTATTGGAATGTTATGCCCTTTGGTTTAAAGAATGCTAGGGCTACTTATCAAAGAGTTGTTACTACAATTTTTCATGACATGATGCATAAGACAATGGAGGACTACGTGGATGACACACTTGCCAAAAGTATGGATAGAAAGGCACATCTCACTGATCTAGGTCCTATACTAGATCATATGGAGAAATTTAGGTTGTGTCTAAACCCTAAGAAATGTGCATTTGGGGTTACTTCAGGAAAGTTACTTGGCTACATCATCTCGGAGAAAGGAATTGAGGTGGATCCAAAAAAGGTACAAGCTATAATGGAAATGCCACCACCCTGTAACATCAAACAAATTAGAGGTCTCCAAGGTCAGCTCCAATCTATCAGACGGTTCATCTTGCAATTAGCTGAGAAGTCACAACCTTTCACCAAAACTCTGCATAAAGGTGTGACTTATGACTGGAACAAAGAGTGTGAACAAGGATTTCAACATATTAAACAATATTTAGCCAATCCACCCATATTGATTCCTCCCATTCAGGGGAAGCCTTTGATCTTATATATCTTAGCAACAGAAACATCCTTGGGTGCTCTTTTGGCCCAAGAAGATCCAAATCATAAAGAAAGAGCCATTTACTACATCAGCAAAACATTAGTCTCTTACGAAATGAATTATTCAGTAATTGAGAAGGCTTGCTTAGCAGTAGTGTTTGCTTCCCAAAAGCTATGACACTACATGTTGGCTCACACTACAAGGCTAATCACAAAGATCGATCCATTGAAATACTTACTCAGTAAAGCTACCCTCACAGGTAGACTAGCAAAATGGGTCATGCTCCTTAGTGAGTTTGATATTGTATATGTTGAGAGAAAAGCTATCAAAGGACAGGCGATAGCAGATCAATTGGATGAAGCACCTCTTAGAGATCACCAACCATTAAAGATGGAATTCCCAGATGATTCCATTATGCTTCTCATGCATCAGACATGGACAATGTTCTTTGATGGTTCATTCACCCAACAGGGGTTGGGAGCTGGAATTTTGTTTATCACACCTTAGTGGTACTCCTTACCGAAGGCATACAAAATGATGTTTCCTTGTACCAATAATATCATCGAGTATGAAGCTTTGATCAATGGACTCAAGATCGCTATTGAATGGCGAGTGGATGAACTAAAAGTCTTTGGAGACTCACAATTGGTTATCAATCAAGTTAACAACACTTATCAAACCAAAGATGAAAAGTTGGTACCCTATAAAAGGATGGTTGACAGCCTTAAGAATTACTTTGTACATGTCACTTTTCAGAAAATTCCTCAGGTGGATAATAAAGTGGTGGATGCTATGGCTACTCTGGCCTCTATGTTACAAATGCCAGAGAATGATTTCAGACATGAGTTCCTAGTGGAGACATTATGCTACCCTGCCTATGACTCTCCTGACTCCCAGATGGTCTATTCAGTAATTGGACATGATTCGTCTCACTACCACCACATCTACTCCTATCTCCATAACCAAACTATTCCTAACACCTATACTAGAAATGAAATATGCCATCTAATCTACAGTGCTTCACAGTACGTCATCGTAGCAAACAACTTGTATAGATAGGGTCTAGACAGTACCCTCCTTAGGTGTCTAGAACCTGATGAGTCCAAACTCGCGTTGGAAGAAGTACATGAAGGCATTTGTGGTTCTCACTCAAATGATCTGACACTGGCTCGTAAGCTTATTAGAGCTGGTTATTGTTGGCCTGATATGGAGAAGGAAGCTACGCAGTTTGCCAAGTCTTGTAAGCAACGTCAACTCCATGGTAACTTGATTCATGCTCCAGCTAAGGAGCTCATTCCATTTATCACCTTTTGGCCATTTCAACAGTGGGCTTTCAACTTAGTGGGTCAGACATATCCCTCTTCTTCACGAGGACACAAGTGCATCATCACTGCTACAAATTATTTTACTAAATGGGTTGAGGCAGTACCTCTCAATGTAGCTGATGGAAAATTTGTAGCTATGTTCATACTAAACTAAATTATTTGCAGATATGGTGTACCTTCCTCTATTATCACTGACAATGGAGGACATTTCAAGAACAAAGATCTGACAAATTTATGCACTAAGTTCAAGATCATTCAATATTGGTCCTCTATTTATTACCCCCAGGGTAATGGGCAAGCCAAAGCTTCCAATAAAACAATTCTCAAGATCCTGCACCGTACGGTACACAAGTCTGGATGGGATTGGCACTTCTAGATTAATCAAGCTTTATGGTCCTATCGCACTAGTATAAGAATGCCAACAAGGGCCACGCCCTTTGCTTTAGTATATGGGGTAGATGTTTTACTGCCTATTGAGGTTGAGATTCCTACCTTGAGGGTCTCCTTGAAAGGCCTCATTACAGATGATGACATTAGAATATCTCAGCTTCAAGAGCTTGAGTTACTGGATGAACATCGGAAGGTGGCATTTGATCATCTTAGAGCATATCAAAAGAGGATATCAAAGAGCTATAATAAGAAAGTTAGACCAAGAGATTTCCAAATGGGTGATCTCATCCTGAGAGAGAATCCTAAAAATCAGCAACAGCGGACTCAGAAAGGGAAGTTTGAGCCGAACTGGCTTGGTCCTTATATTATTATGGCAGTATTTGGGTATGGCGCTTATCAGCTCTCCACTATAGAAGGTGAACCACTCAAAGAGCCTATCAACGCTCTTCACTTGAAGAAATTCTACAGTTGAGATATCTTCTGCATGCTCGTGTACATACTTTATTTTTGAGAAAATCCTAAAAATTGAAAAATGTCCTAAAAAAATGATCATCTTAGTGAAAACCTAGCAAATAGGCGCTTTGATGTATCTATTATCCTAGTGAAAACTTGGTAAATAGGTGCCTTGATAATACCAAAAAAAAATCAAAAAATACAAAATACAAAAAAAATAAAAAGAATAAAAAGAATAAAAAAATTGAAAATACACAAAAAAAAAAGAGAAAAAGAGAAAAATGTGCCATTGATGAAAACCTGGTAAACAGGCATCATGGTAGAAAAAATAGAATTTCTGCCAAGATGGTGAAAACTTGGTAAATAGGCGCCTCTTGTTCTGCAATGCTTTATCTATCGTAGCATATCTTGCCTCTCTCGCAGTTGCTCTTTCGCTTTCCTGCTTCAGTTTGCTTTCCTACTTTAGTTCGCTTTCCTACTTTAGTGTGCTCATGCATTTCCTTGCAGTCATCTTCAAGATTTTTCTTGACCTCACATGGATTGAAACTGGTCACACTTGGGGTCATGTTCCTTGTCTAGGGGGCATTTTCTTATCTTTTGGAGTCTTTCTCCTCTTGCATCAGTCACTAATGGATCTCACTGTGTCTTCTTGCTAATGCTTTGTGGCACTTCGTCTCTTCTTGAGACTCTCTTTTTGCATCAGTCACCAGTGGTTCTCACTGCGTCTGCCTGCTGATGCCTAGATCTTGTCATCAATTGTTATGCTTGAGAATCTCTTGCGACGGTCACTAGTGGTTCTCACTGAGTTTGCCTACTATCGCTACATGGTTGAGATTTCTCTCATCGTCTCGCTATCTATTTGTTCAGCTTTGATCCATTCGTTACTTGGGGGCATGGTTCCCCATTTTGATCGCTGTTCGAATTACACTTGAGTCAGTAATCTTGTCGAAGGACAACTCTCTACTGGCACAAACTAGTGTTTCTCAACACCTTAATCAAACAGTGTTTTTCAACACTCTCTTTGGACACATCTATTTTTTTCAACACACTTTGGATATCTCACGACATAAACATCTCTCGGTAGAAATCAAACACATTACACTCACAAGCACAATGGTGTTTTTCAACACCCTAAACATAGACACATTCGTAAGCCTTGAAACTTGCTGAGATATGATTGACACTTTCTTTGTATGCTGTCTATTCTCATGGATTTCCTTGATATTTTCTTTGTCTAGTGCTTGTTGGTGTGGTTTCGATGATCCGGCAATGTCAAATAAACAAGGTATATGTGATAAGAGCTTCTGCATTAAGGTGGAAAAATCCTCACATCCCTCGATCTTGTTTATTTGTACGCCAAGGGGAGGTCAGAATTATCTCCTTGACTGTTATTATTGTGTTTGTTTACTTGTGAATTGTTACTAAATCAAGCTGGAAACAATGTTCGGGTCACCTTGGCTTTTGTGCCTTAGTGCTTATGTTCATTTCTTATATTTTATCTGATGAAAGTCATATTCATATTCTTATGGTCACAGTGGCACCAGTAAGGATTGTATTGACTCCGATGATCCAAAAGCACCTGATGATGATAAATACGATGAGTCCAACAACCAAAGTCCTAGGATTGCATTTAGCTTAGGCTTGCATTTGCATTGTAGGGTTGCATTCGCATTTTAGGCTTGCATCGTGGTAGTTTGGTGCTCTTTTCATTATCTTCTCATTCTTCAAAGGTCCTCATCTTTCATCATGGTTTCTTCTCGACTGCACAAGTGTCCGGTCCTCATTCTCGATCCTCGTTTGCATTCTTTTGGTTAGTACCTGTTGTATTTTGCGAATATCCTACATGAGATGGTTAGTATCATTGCATCCATTATATTACATTCATTTTCATCCATTCATTTGCATACATATATCCATAAACATGTGCATCCATTATAAGCATAAATCAAATCATACATAGCATTTATCCATCTAACATCTATCATAGCATTTTCATACATCAATAAAACATGTGCATAAACATTTGCATATTCATCCATTGCATACATTCCCAATCCATACATCTAATCATATAGGAAATCATCTCATAAAACATACACATTTAAAGCAATATATACACATGTAAAATGATGCCAAAAATTGAGCTCATATATATATCGATATGTCTGAATGTACAAGGGTGCTACTCGAGCACAATATGTCAAAATGGTGGTACAATCTATGTTTCAATGTATCAATCTAACCACCTAGAGGAGGTGGAGGTGGTGGCATGCCCTGCTGCTGAGGGGGTGGCATGCCCTGTTGCTGAGGAGGAGGTCCCACTGGAGGTGGTCCTGGTGGAACAACCTGTGCATCGGCATACTCTATGAAAGGAAAAATTTGATCCGCTGCCTCAAGTACTGCAATAGTATACGTAGCATAATAGTAAGAAGCCTGAGCAGCCTCATATCTGGTCTCTAGCTGTGATCTTGCTAGTGAATCTCGCGACTCTCAGATCTCCCAGTCTTGCTCGGATATCCATGTATCTCAAATGATCACCTGTGTATGGAGCTCATCACGCTCCCTCTATGTCTGTCGGGCTCTCTCTCTGACTCTCCAGAGAGCCTCCTATAACTATGCTACCTGTCCGCCTGCTGGAGGATCAGTCGAAATAGCATCAGCCATCACTGTGTCATCTCCCTGCTCGGCAGCTCTGTCTTGACTACCACTGGGCCCAGCACCTATATCTAATCCCATGGATCTCACAGGGATATCAGTCTGATGTGTCTATGGCCGTACAACTCTCTCATGTTGTTGTAGAGGTGGCTGTTGTGGCTGTTGATCCTAAGGCTGCTGTCTCGGAGGAGGAACCTGCTATGCCTGCTGCTATGGTGGTGGCTACACCACCTGGGGTATCTGACCCACTGGAGCTGTGAATCTCAGAAAAGGGTGAGCTAACATGTGGTCTCTGTATGCAGGTGTCATACCTGCATTCGTCACCGCAGCCATATAATCCCACCTAGCTGGTGGTACTCGGGCATCTATCATGTTGCGCCCCCTATCCAGTAATCTCTGCCACCCCTTCTTCATCTCATCGATGAATCATGCATATGTACAGTACTCTAGAGACACGTCCTACGGCCTCCCAAACTGGCATAATACGTGCATGAGCAAGAAGCACTCAATGACTACAATGGTACGTCCTATCAACAGGGCACAAGCAGAACATGTATGATAGCTCATGACAAGCATCATCCCAAACCTCAGTGGCCACCCAAGGTCGCCATATGACTGTAGCCATATCATCAATCTGCACCCTCCACTGCTCAGTCTTACCCAGCATGGGCTGGGTCATTAGACCGACGTATCTATAAATGTATGGCTCTAATGGCTACCTTGTATCATGGAAAATCGGCCTACATATGGGAAGGTGCTCCCAGGCCAAAATCTGCAAAATGATGACTCCTGCCGCCATAGTACGAGCATCCCGATACACAATCTCGTGCATCTCATGGTACATCTATGCGAGCATACACTCACCCCATCCAAAAGTGACTATAGGAACATCCAGCATCTTCTAGAGCATAACTCCCCAACCACACTCTAAACCGTGCTGACCATGATCAGGAACCAGATGACAGCTCAGAAACAGTGCAAGAACAACTGCCAAGGGATAATCTCTGCCATAAGTCCATATCAACTCCTCCCAGGAGATGGCCCAGCCCATCACCAAATCATCCTGAAAGATGGCTCTCAAAGCCTGTGTACCATCTCTCACCTACGTGCAATACTCTACACGAGCTCCATGGAACGATACTCTCAAAATCTGGTATACATCCTCCGGAGTCACCGTCATCTCTCCCTATGGCAAATGAAAAGTATTCATCTCCGAATGGAAACGCTCAACCAGGGCTCCAAGTAATTCATGATTCACCCAAATATCAGGTACATCACATAGATATGTCAATCCCAGCCCATCAATGTGGGCCCCGTCAGCATCTGATAATCTCTGTAACAACTCACCCATGATAGGATGATGGGATCTGAAATCGATGTCTGGGAGGTCAACCTGCATAGCAAGTGACCAAATTGGATCAGTACCTCAACAATGATGATTCTCACAGTAAAAGATAACAAATGCAGCTATGGACCTATTTTACATACAGTTTAAGATATGGCAACTGGTTGACTCTGCGATGCAAGAAAACAACAATTTTTTATTTTTGCCAATTTTCCATGCGAGAAAAATCTTTTCTCACGCGAGGAAACTCTTGTCCCGCGTGAGCTTTCTGGCTCAGGAGAGGTGAGATGTGTTCTCACGTGAGATTCTAGAAATCTTGCGTGGCGCATGCATGCTCTTCGCGCGAACACTAGGGAGGGGCCCGCGCGCGGAACCCCCAACCCGCGCAAGGATTCAAATTCCTCATGCGAAAGGCGATTAGGGCCGGTGCGAGGAAACTGTTTCCTCGCACGAGATTGGGCTAGACAAAGTTTAAATAGCCCTAAAATAATGCTAATGCTAAAAATTGCTAAAAAAATTTTAGAAATACAGGATCAAGTTGTGATTACTTACAGGTGCGTCATACTCCGCTGGTCGATTATGTCGTCAGGTGCGCTCAAATTGATGAGAATGTACGGGGATGCTATCAATATCAGCTGGAGCCCTCGCCATCGCTAAATTCAAAAGGTGAATAATGATTTGAAAATGACCCCTTCGAGCCTTATATAGCTTTTGACCTAATTTTTCAAAGTACTCTATTTTCCACGAAAGTTGCACCATTGGCTAAATGGACTGTTCTAAATCCATTTTTGTGATCGAAATCAAAATCTGACACTCCTAAGCAGCTCAAAATTGCATTTTAAAATTTTGGGACCGATGCGATCGGATGCTTGTACAGTCAATTTTCTGATGTTTCTTTCTGGTCAGGATTATCTCTTGTTATCTTTTTTCTCAGTTTTTGCAATATTTTCCAAAGTCAACTCTAGTCAAATCTAGTCAACTGTGGTCAAACCTAATCAACAGGACCTCTCGATCACTCTAAATCGATTCTGCTTTCTCTTGATCTATCTCTGATATCTTTGGATCTTTGATCTTATTTCTCTGTGATTTCTCGCTCTCATCATTATGATGTGCCATCTTTCGATTTCACTCCCGAGGGGGCAAGATGATTGCATCATTGAATCTTTTCACATTATTCTTGAATCAGTCTATTCTAAATCAAATCCCCATCACTAGGGGCATCTCATCACTTGGGGTATATTCAGTTTTTTGTACCTTATGGTCAAAATTGGATATTCCATGATCTTGAATCTCTAGGGGCATCTTGATGTCTCACATCTTGTCATCTATCTTTCTAGGTATCTGAGCAATCTAACTCGGATCCTCAAGAATCAAGCTTCATTCTGGAGATGATTCTTGAAATCTCATTGGGTATTGGGGCAGTCTAACCCTAATTCCCAAAAGTTACACTTCGTTCTGAAGATGACTCTCAAAAACTCTTTAGACCGTTATCTAGGCAATCTAACCTGGATCTCGGAGGGCTAACCTTCGTATTGGGGCAATCTAACCCTGATTCTGGAGATAGTCCTGGATCTTTGTCAGCTATTAGTAGACATTAGGACAATCTAAACCTGATTCTGATCTTCTCTCAGATGATTTTGCTTCTTAATCTGATGGGTGTCTCAGCAACCTAACCTAGACTTCCGATATCTTCATCTTCACTTCAGACTATTCTTTGAATCAATACGCTGCTCGCACATCAATTCAAAGAGGGGCAAAATGTAACACCCCAAAATTGGCACCTCATATTCCAATCAATTTTGGTGCATTCCTTCAGTTTTCTCATCTTCGAAGTCCTATTGTACTAGGCAAATTCTTCCCCCTAATTGACTTTAATTGACTGAGTTTCAAATGTAGAAAACCCAAATTTGCATAAATCTGACATTATATTTAATTCCTAAATTCTCAGAGTTTATT
>MU223776.1:1465091-1477373 GCA_018584345.1 Thuja plicata
TCAATTCTAGATCAATCATTTCTCAATTCATAGATTAATTGCATCTCTTTTCATAGACTAGTTGCAATTTCAATTTCATAGAGTAATGGTAAATTTGTATTTTCTCACATTCTAGAAATCCTCCATGCTAGCAATGGTCAGGTTGTTGGCTCTCGTTCTGAGGGTAAACTCAACATCCCCAACTGATTAGGAGGCAGAAAGTCACATCAATTGAATTTGCAGGATAGACAATTCATGTTTATCTTTGTAAATTGAACAATTGAGTAAAGACTATGCTGTGTTTTTGCATGATTTAGAGGTCACATTCAAGCACACACATTACTCAAGCTTCATCCCCATTAACACATCCCTCATATGGCCTAATCCCCTTTTCTCCAACTACAATGTTATTTCCTTCCCCTTTTCCTCTTGGGGTTGTTCTGGTCCCATCTCATGATATGGTCACCTTTTATATGCAATACTGCAAGACATCCTATATGTGGAAGGATTCATTTATTCTTCCCTAGAGTTACACCAAAGAGATGAATCCTCCCCATAAATCTTAAGAGGCCAAATTTGGGACTCAAAAGAAAAAGCAGGATAAGGCACTTTCCAAATTTGTTTATATTCAATGTATGATATAGTGCAAGAATCTCTTATGGTTGCATGTGTGGATCTACTCATTGACATGCCCAAGGCTTGATGCATCTATAGGAATAATTAGTCCATGTGGTAGGCTTAAATATAACCTAGATAAGGCCAGAGGGTGGGGATCAAGGAAGAAACACAAAAATTATGACTTCTAACTTTATCAAGCTAATCTAAAAATGAGAGAAAAGTAAACAAAGTGGTTGAGGACTATGGGCACAATCAAGTAGCTCAGCACTTAGCTCAAGGAGAAAGAATAGGAAATGAAGAGAATAGGAAAGGAATAGAGAAAAATTATTTATCTCCAATAAAAACTACATCAAACCAAGCTTATTATCAAAGGACACTAGAAAAAGATCTTGAAAGAAGAGAAGACCAAACAAAAAGAATGGAATAGATCACAAAGATACACAAATAATTTACCAAATTAAGTGAATAAGAAGAGAACTCCCAGAATGTAATTAGGTTCCGAGAACAAAGAACTCAACAACTACATGAAGAAGCCCAAAAGATGCAATATCTTACTCACATCACCTTGATGATCAAGTACATCTACTCATCATAGTGAGCTAAAATTGTTTAAATTATCATGGGGCTTTCCCCTACATTGAAATTTAATGCTTCTACCTTAATCCTTGAGGCAAGCGGAAAAGTATAGGTTGAAGGAATACTCCCAAACCTACCCTCAAAAGTCTCCTAGAATTATATTTTTGTACAAATGTTATATAACATGCTTGTATTCAAAGTGGACAGTAGAAGAATGACAACCAAGAAGGTCGATGAAGTTTTCAAAAAGGATAAATGAGATCTAAAGTACAAATCCCAATTAGACACTTCAGAGAAATTTGTGAAGGAAATGAGAGGGTATATTGATGCACACTTGTCTAATAGGGAAGTACCTCTCTTTTTCATGATAATAATATTGTGTATAGGGAAGAATAATTGCAGACAATGCTCAAGAAAAAAAAAGGCAAACTAGACATCTTCATTGAGCTAGGTACATAAACCAAGCATTGTGGAAATCTAGGCAATTATTTACCCATTGTCCCAACTAGAGACCCAAGACAAAGTTATAGTAGAAGAGCTAAAGAGAATCTTCAACAAGGACATGCTAGATCTGGGCAAGGCCTTTAAACCTTGGAGAGAAAGGAGAGTCCTACAAAGACAAAATAGACACTAATCCTTCTTTAACTCAACATACTATAGCCCTCTTCCCTTAATCAAATAATATTTTAAAATATGTTTCCCTAAATTAATAACCAAGTTCATATTTACAAACAAGAATGCCCAAGAGATCCCCAAAACTATAGAGTTTTTCACCCTGATACTTGTATCTCGAGGATGTTCCTCATTTCTCAGTGCACCTAGACACATATATTCACCCTCTTCAATTGTCACGATTCCATAAAGTTTTTTCCCATTACCCATCTAGTCCATAAAGGTTTTTCCAAGTCACTCTTTTCCTATAATTTTGAAATTGTGAGATATTTTCCTTCATTGGAAAATTTTTGAATTAATGGCCTTCTCACTTCAATCAATGCATGAAATCAATGGCTCACACATTCTCGAGAGTTGTCATTTTTGTTGTCATAAAAGGATAATGAATGGTCATTACCACAACTATTGTCTCATTAAAAGGTTTCTAATTTCAACATGATAATATAAATTTTGACATGGTAGGTCCTTACCCAAAAGGGAAAGATGAAAGTAAAGAAATTCATCAAAACCTTGCACAATTCCAAATGGTTGTCAGTAGTTATAATGATCAAATGTAAATGTAGTGACCCTACTAAAAGTAAATAGAGGATAAAAAAAATGTCACCTTCCTAAAGACATTTATGTTCTCAACTAGAACTTTAAGTCATGAAATCAATGTCTATTTCCCCATTAGAGGAAAGGTATCGTTGCCAAAGCCAACTCAAATACACAAGAGTTGTCTATTTATAATGAATAGGTAGTCAATGAACATTTTAGAGTTGCATGATACAACTTATATATTTTTCTCCTTTTTTTGTTAATTTTATAGTGCCAAGAAATAAATTATAATGATTATTTAAAATTATGGAATATTTATTGTTGATTCTAGAGGTATAGGTTTTGAAATAATGGGTTGATATATATTGCTATTCAATTTGTAAAAGGGGAGGGGGAAAAATATTAATACAATTTTATATGTTTGAATATAGGGGAAGAGTATCAGTAGTAAAGTGCATTCTAATAGTTGTGCACTACATTTTGCAAATTAAAAACTTACTAAAAATCATCTACGAGTCAATAGCTGCCCATTTTTTTGGGATAGAAGTTAACAATTAGATCAATCATGCAAGTTTTCTAGTACCAATAGTGCACCATTATTGGGGCTTTAGTTCCAACCCAACCTCGCACTAGGGTGGGGGGCTAAAGTTTGGGGTTGGGTGGGCATAGAAGGTTCCCCTAGAGAATTATAGTTGAATATGTAAAACTATTGGATCAATTGTGCAAACATTTCAATTGTCTAAGAAAACAAGTAGTAGCACAAAAGGGGCCAGGTATCATGTGACATTTTGAAATGGTCACTTTTTTACCCTTCGGTGCTTCACAAATTCTACATGGAGCATCATTCTACCCAGAAGCCAAAAAAAAAAACAATTAAGCAGTTAAGATGCATACAAAGACAACAAAAACTCGTTGCATTCTAATATATAGTTTAGGCTCTATGGTTGCGCAAAGTTAGCTATAATGGCTATTGGTGTGTTTCCCCTATAGAATCAAAATTATTAGGCTTTTAAGTTATGTTTTGAATTCATAAGGTTTTTAAATATATGCATGAGATTATGTCTATTGGTTTTTAACATATCCATTGATAATTGATAAATGTATATATATAATTCATTGTGCCCATTTCAAGTTTCTAGTTCCAATTATCGTAATATCATTTCTTTTTTAAATTTACATTCATAAGATTATTTTAATTTATTGTGTAATGGTCATGTACATGTCTATTCTTCATTGATTCAATAGTGAAGGATTATATGAATGTTGAATCTTGTAATAGTGTTTTGCTAATTGACATACTTCACATATTTTATAATATTGGGAACTTTGCAAAATATTGACCATGCATAGCATTTTCTATTCACAAATATGGTATGGTTCCATGATTAGTGCAAAATACTCTACTATGTCTATCACTAGAATTTCCTTCTGTTGGTGCATCATCCTTTTAGGATAATATTATTTTTATTTTATTTTTTCTCCCTTACATCCCCAAGTTGAAATAGGTTAGAGAATCAAATGCAAAGAGCCAACTTATGGAAAAGTTGTCTTACAAGTCACATTCTAAATCTACAAAACTTCGCATTATAAATTTACCCATGCCAGTGTAAATTTAATTGATCAATAAGAAAAATGGAGAGTAGAGTTTTCAATTTAGGAATTAGTAGACGAAAATAAGAAAACCTTAAAAAAAATTGGGTTGTATACGCTAAAATAGAGATATATTTGTAAAGAAATAAAAAAAAATACACCAAAATAGAGAAAAACCAATTACCAAAAAATATAATATGGAATTATGTCAACGTTGCAAAAATAAGACGAGTACACTAAGTGTTGTGTAGATACATTGACTTCCAAAGAATGGGTTGAGAAACTTATATAATGAAAGGTGTAATGGATATGAGAAATTGTGATAGTACTATCAGGATTCAACTGTGTAGTTTTTGAGTCAAACTCATTGACCCATGTTTCATGAGTAGTGGTTCACAAGAGCCCGTCTCTCATGAGAATGAATGGAACACTTAACACTCATTGCATTTAGGTGATGCTCACAGAGGTGAAGCATTGGGCCTTCCCATGAGATCACCCATCCCATTATTACTCCAACTCAAATGTGTTTAACCATGGAGTTTCCTCCAAGGTTAATCCCACTTAGCTTGCTACCTCATTTGTACGAGATCAGATGCATATGCGAAATATTAAATGCATATGCAAAAAATTAGATGCATATGTCAATTTACTTATAAACCCAAAGATTAGAATAAAACCCTACAAAATTAGACAATGGAAAATAACCTACAAACCCTGATTAACACACCTTTGGCAGAAGACTAGTTATAAGACTCTTTAAATCACCTACTTAGTAAAAAATCTTGATTCAAAACCCTAGTTAGAGGACAAGAAGTCATACAATATAGCTACCCAAGCACCCACAAAAGATCCAAGCTAATAAATAACCCTTGTAAAGTGGGAATGAACCTAGAGACCCTTGAAATAGTAGAATAGTAAAAAAAAACCAAAGAAAATCAATAGGAAAATATCCCTGCATGCCAGAAAAGGATATAGTCCATATTATTGAAGATTTTGTGAGTTCATTGAAACATAAGATGTATGTGCCAATATAGGAAAAAAAACATGGCCTAAAAGTGTAAAAGCCTTAAACAACACATCAAAATGACCTACAATCATAAAAATGGATAGGGACAAGCATCTCACATGATGTGCTAGAATGTAGCAACAAAAATAAAAGGAAAAAAAATAAATGCAAAGCAATACACCTCCTACTCTAAATCAAGCTACTATCTTTGATAGAGAAAAGCAATAATGCAAACACGATGAAAAAAAAGTAAGTGCTTACTAAAACATAAATTTTTTATAACGTGGATGTTCTCTTGTTTGATAAAGATATTGGTTGTTCTTGGAGTCATCAAAGCAACATAGTATACCTACACAAGGAGAATAATGTTGAGATGATCAACTCTGACATTGATTTATAGAACCATAGTTGAGAGAATGGAGGGCTAGGATTTTGTGTTAAGATAGAGGGTTGAGATTCATTGAGACAATCTTTAACTTTTCAAGTGGTAACAAATAGAGGTAGTTTTTTTGCGATGTGGAGGGATATGATTAACTAACTTGGACTTGGATGAGTGACTGATATGTAAAGTTGATTTAGTTTTTCTTATGTCATTTGATTGGTAAGAAAATGATGATTATTAGAATGGTCATTATTTAGTCTACTTTATTGAATGTCTAAGATACAAATTTAGATTGACTTTGCTTTGGAAAGTTTAAAATATTTTAATGGGTGAGATGAATTTTTGGAATATGAAGTGGAAGTGAAAAGTTTTTTTTAAGGCAAGATGCATAGGCGTGACATTAGACTAATTAATTTAAAATTATTTAATTTAATTAATTAATCAGTAGCAAGAGTAGATCGGTTCAATTAAATAAATGTTATTTATTAAATTAATTGGAGAAGGGAATTGGCATTATTAATTAAATGTTTTATTCAATTAATTAGTGAGAAATAAATATGAAAGTGGTGATGAGTTTGATAGTGCTAGTTTAATATGCCAAAGAAAAATTTAAGTGACTGCATCGGCCATCCACCCTTTCTCAAAGATTATCATGATGTATATAAAGGAATTTAATACATTATCACAAACAATTAGTAATAAGAAAAATACCTAGTTCAAGTGTTTTATATTCACTGAAGTTATAAGGAAAATTCTCAAGATCCCCCTTGGCTATAATGGTAACAATATATGGGGATTATTGGAGCTTTTGAGCTGCAATTTTGTTTTAATATTCAAAAAAAATTGTTGGAGTCTTTCAGGTCCAATTTCTTAAAAAGAAAAAGTAAGAATTGTTATTGTTATGTTAGCTAAATTTCCTTAAAGCTAACACTTCTTATGTCCAAGTGGTTATTTATTTATTTTCCTACTACTAAGTTATTCTCAAATTTTGGATCAAAGTCTTTGTTCTCTATCATTCTTTTTCTCTTTTGGGAAATCTAGGTTGTTGTTCTTATGTTCACAAGTCTTTTATTTTTCATTTCTTACCTTTGTAGTTTCTAGTTAAAATTACCTAAGAAACTGCAATATTTCATCATACAAAGGAGTTGCACCTCTCTAATACATAGGAGAATCGTTAACATCCTAAGTATTTCTCAAATTTTTGTGCATTTCCTTGTTGCCCATTGAGTGAGTCTTATAATTCTTGCAATAATAAAATTGTTTACCAACCATTTTTTATGACGCTGTTGGCAAAGAATCAAATACTAGTATTTTTTCCTTTGAAATTTGAAAGTATCTCCCTAAGAGTGGAGGCTGGCACTCTATATTGTGGAACATACGTAGAAAATTTACCTAGTAAAATAATTTATATTATTTTCATCACGACATTCGCTATGCCTCAACCATGGGTAACCATTGTGGACCTTTATTTTTTACTCGGTATTTAGCTTTACCTACAAGTCCAAGAAAGCACTTCCCAAATTTTTTTCTTCAATTATTTGTTGAATCCCTCACCAAAGTTACAACATACTGTTTCAAGTATTCAGAAGATGGATGCATCACCAACTATGATTTCACTTTAAAAAAAGTGATATAAAAAATATTGGACAAAGAATAAAGAATGACTTTGAGGATTCCCCCAAGGTGTTGTACCATATGACAATAGTTAATGGAATTTGTAGAAATAACCTACACAGTAGCTCGAACCACGAGTGAGGGGATTCATGGTGCTAAATTCATAAAAATATCACCACCTCCTTGATTAGCCTAGATAATTTAACTTTTGCTAAGGAAAAATATCATTGGGGTTGGGATTTCTATATAAATGATTCCATGTGTGCCCATATATACTTCAAAAGCAATCCCATATAGCAAATCTTTTAATCATGTAAGAAAACCAAGTCTTAGTTAGGTGATGAGAAGTTGTGCTTTTGAGCTTTATATATAAATGCTTCCATGTGTGCCCATCTATATAGTTCAAATACAATCCCATACAAAAATTCTTTTAATCGTGTAAGAAAACCAAGTCTTATGTGTGTGCGTATGTGTGTGCGTAAGTGCGTGTGTGTGTGTGTGTGTAAGTGTGTAAGTGTGTAAGTGCATGCATAAGTGTGTGCGTCTGTGTAATTTATTATTCTCTACTCAGGTTTTAAGGATGCATCTCTTCAACAAGAATCTTCTCCTTGTATTATTTTATTTCTATAATATTTTTTCCATTTTTCTTATATTACTTTAGGCTTACCTTAGGATAGACAAATAGGTGGCATTCTCATCCTAGAAATTGATTTGCTAATGGCATCCTACACTATATATCTTTCCAAGTGTTGATGCACATACACATGACACATTGATCTAAAACCAAACCAATGACCAAATCAACAATTATAATATACAAAAAAATAATGTATGTTGAAATAATTCTTCACCCTATGTCCAACGATATAATATGCAAGCTTGGAGAACTTGTTTTTAATGCATCTATGAGTTTCTCTTTAACTTGTGTTCAATATTGTGACATAACCTTGCTTTCTATAACCATGTCACATGTGTAAAACCAGCCTTAAGCACTTGATTTATAGTATATTGCAAACTAACAAACCGGGGTTAGGTTCCAATACTAGGGGCCAAAAATCATAGCAACAATTTTGAGTGTCCAAACTTGGACATGCAACTCCAACATTTCATAAGGAATTCCTTGAGTCCTAAAATCAAGGAGCCCACATGGCTAATTCAAGTGCTCCAATATATGTGCAACTCTTATTATCAATTCCCTTACAATGTAACTCTCATCTAACTTCTCTTAAGTAACTCTTACATGTATTGTTAACATATAGTCCAAGTGGCATACAAGGATCTCATGGATTCCCCTAAAGGTAGCTTCCCATTCCAATAGGGGCATAAGTAGACAATGTTTGACCACAATAATGCAACTACAATGTTTGCAAGGTGTACAATAGACCTAACCTAACATTATCTCATTTGTTGCATAGATTGCAATATCGCAGGGGAAACAAATAAAGTTAAATAAATTTTGTAGCTAGGGGAGCATAGTCCATAGCTCTCCTTCACCAATAAACTACCTTAGTGCTCATCAAAATTGATTCCAATGTACTAGCTTTTCCATCTTAAACAACCTAAGTATCCTTATATTCAATTTGAATTTTTTTTGAAATAAATAGATTCTCAATCAAACATCACTAGTCAAAACTCCTATTGCAAGAATAATGCACGATTCAAAGCTCACCTTAGCATGTTTGAACTCAATACCCTCAAATATGAAACTTCTTTAAGACGTGCATTTGAAACCAACAAATTTACATAGTGATATTACCCAACTTTCAGAATCTAAAACTTTACTCTCATTTACAAGACCTTTCTTCCTCTTAACAATCTTGCAAACATTCCTTCCCAAAGTTTGTCTTTACCCTCCCTAATTTAAATATCAATTTCACCTTACTCATGTAGCAATATTATGAGTGGAATTAATATCTAAGAAGACATCACATCCATCAAAAGTATCATTATCTATAGACCACTCCATCTGACGATTCATGAGATAAGAGACTTTGGAATATATCAACCATGCATCATTACATGCATGTGTACACAATTCTTCATTGGATGAATACAATCTTATGGAAGGAATATCATCGAATGTCTTTTTTTCAACCTTATTAACCTGCAATATATTTTATATGGGGTTCCGTTCTATTTGTAGTTCCAACACTTCACCTTCAATTTTCCAAAAGTTTTACCTCTAGACTTGGTCTTGCCTCTATCCTTCGAACAACCTCTAGTTATCGAGTCTTCTTTAATGGATTCTAGGGTGATTTTCCTCATCTCTTTAGATTACAAGGGAATCACAACTTCCTTGAATTACAACTAGGAAGAGGTACTATTGGTCTCTATAGGATGTTTGTCCCATGAATATAGTAGCAAACACAAGAAGGTGATACACTAATCTTCCTTATTCATCTTCACAACAAAGGTAAAGTTACTAATAAACTATGTTCAATTATTTTAGGAACTCGAACATAAAATTATTGTCAAACATTTGTAAGGAATACAACTTCTTCCACATAAAATATTTGTCCACTATTAACTTCACTTGATAGAAATCTCCAAAATTAACCCACAACTTCTTGGTGTTATCATGCCCAAAGACATTCAAGAGCACTAAATCATAAAGGCATACACAAACTGTGAATCTAGTCATTCAATTAGGTTTTTCATCATCTTCATCTCTAATTGCAAAAGGCTTTTGACCAACCATCATAATCCACTAACGATTATCTACAAGAAGATCCTACATCTTGAACTTCTATAGCTCCAAATTATGATCATTCATATTTTCACTCTCTTACTTTACGATGCTTGCCAATTTTTTTCATGCAAAAACACTATGGATTACCTACACAAAACTCCCACTCAAACTAAGATTATCAAATGGTCAAACTATCCTCTTCCCCACAAATCCAAACAAGCACCACATTTGATACCAAATGAAATATCAATGTTGATTATTGCAAAGAGAGAAGAAATACTCAATATCTACTAATCCAATTACAAAACAAAATAGGAAATCAAGCCAACAATGTGCTAGCACTTGCAAAATTTTCCATTGTTCCAAGCTCTTTCCCCTTGTCCCTGCAATTATTTCTAGCCTCTGGCTAAAACCCTAAGTCTTGTTGTGTCAAAATTTGACTAAAACCCTAAACCCTTCAAGACATGTTATGTTTTTTAGTTACTTTTCCAAACTACTTAAATTCCTTTTTTCCATGTGCGGTTTATTTGACCTGCCTTTATCTCATATTCACTTAACCAAGACCAAATATTCATTTATATCTAGCGACTTAGCGTGGCTCTTTATCTCCTGATCTTGTGATGAAATGGAATATGTTCTTTTCTCTTGGAGATTACGCGTAGGTTGTTGCTCTTGTTAAGTTCTTGTGTTGATCGTGTGGCTTGTGTGATCTCGGAACAAACTCAAGGGTTGAGAAATGATCTAGCAACCTAGCAATCATGTTTATCTCCCAATCTCCATATTTAACTGCAGTAAAGGTCAGGTTAAGTCAGATGAAGTACAGGTTTATTCAGAGATTCAGCACAAGTCATTGATCATTCTATTTCTGACATGATCGTAGGACTAGTGCGTGATCTCGTAATGTAACTTGAGTTAGGCAAAGTATTCAGCAACTTCGAGCTTCCTTCAGTCGTTGAATCTCCAGATTTAATCATGGTTAAGAAAGGTAAGTCAGAGTTCAGGTAGAATTTGCATAGAGGGATCGTGATCGTTGATCAGAGCCGAGATCTGGGGTTGGCGTTTAATCTCATGAAGAATTGATCAAGTACAGAAGGATTGCAAGACTTGGTGAGGATCGTAGATCGGGATTGAGATGAGTGGTTGGCGCTTAATCTCGTAATGAATTGATGATGTCTTGATATGTCTGGAGATCTAGTGCAAACTGTAGATCTTGTTTAGATCGTGTGCTTGGCGTGAGATCTCAAAATGAACTCAAGGGTTAATTTTTTATCTCGCGACGTGGAGATCTCTTCAGTCACGTAATCTCGTAATGTAATCATGGTCAAGGCAACCTTATTTTTCCTACTTGGTCATTGAATCTCTGAATGCACCTATGGTTAAGTTAATCTCTTGAGATTAAGCGAGAAGCGTTGATGCAACATTGATCGTGTGGTTCGCATTTAATCTCACAATGAAATGGTCAGGTACAGATATGTCTTGAGATTCAGTGCAGACTGTCGATGCAACGAAGATCTTGTGGTTGTCGTGGAATCTCGTAATAGACCCAGGGTTAGGCAAGTTGTTCAGCGACTTGGAGATTACTCAGCTGCGCAATATCTAGATAAAGTCAAAGTTAAAGTGCAGGTTGGAGGCAAGTTAAAGGCCGAGGACAAAGATAAGTTAAAATGCAGACAAGTTTGAAAAACTCTGACGAGCAATGTAATGGCTCAAAAGGAAGATGTGCAAGATCTAATCGTTAAGGCATTGTGCCTTGTTGCCATGTGTCCAATCTGATCGTGAGCCTGTTAACTTAAGAGGATCTACAGATATGTTTTAAAGTTATGCAACGGCTTGATCTCGACCATCCAAATTGTTGTCCACGTCACATGTGACTGTTATAACTATAATTTAAATATTTAAATCTTTGACTCAGATGGTTTCATGGCAGTGGACTCAGATATTTAATCTCAAAGCTATAAATATTGCGAACTGATCTTATAGATCGATTTGCACAGCTATTGAAGACTAGAGGGATACAAATCTGATATGTGGAGATGAATTTATGTCCAGACTTGACAGATAGAGTTTTATAATCAGAGGATAAATGCTATTAGCGGCGCCTAGTCATTTCTGCATTTATGTGAGCTACTTTCAGAGTCATGCTTGGGATTTCTTGCACCTTAGGTTACTGCGCTCACATCTATGGATTAAGGCAATTCAATTGTAGATCAGATCAGATTGCACAGATTGAAGAGAGATAGGTTTTCAACTTGACAATAGAATTGAATGCTTGACATGATTGGTTGTAAACCCTAACCCTAAATGGTCCAAAGCTTGTAGCATTCTTGTTCCTATAAAAGAATGTTCAAGACCATTTAGTAAGGGCTGGAAAATTGGGAAAGTAGAAGGCATTAGGCTTATACTTGTTTCTAGTCTATGATATAGCAGATGTATTCTCAAATTGCATTGAGATAGAATAGAAAGCTTATGATCTTTTGCATATTATTGAACTGTGTATTTCCTTGTCATATTATTGCAGAAGCAAGACTTCATCATACTTAATATAAGTATTCTCAGGTTTTAAGTCTCTCCTTTGTGATATCTCTGTGAGTTGTAAGTTTTCTGGCTTACTGTATAAGT
>MU223776.1:1496167-1515539 GCA_018584345.1 Thuja plicata
TTCATCTTTCCGCTTGTACTTCAAGTTGGGTTGGAAGATAGGTGTTAGTGTGAAAATTCTAAGAATTTCCCTAGAATCATTGCATCTATGGAGGTAGCGCCGCTGGCAAGCTTTCATTAGGTTTGATTCCCGTCCATTTGCTAATCTTTCCATTCCATAGGAGTAGTAGCAAAACAGCGAGTAGTTTAGTAGTGAGAGCTTTGATGAGCGAAGTTGGAAGTGATATAAATTAAGGAGATAGACTCGTTGAATATACATTGAAAAGCTAAGTCCCATCACCATCATAGCAAGAATCCGATGTCCTTGAATGAACAACGTAAGCCCGCCGACGTGATTACCAGCAAATCACATCATTATAACTGAGTTAGGATCCACAGGTGTAAGGAACCTTGGAGTTTTTCTCATGTCCTTCATGAGTAATTACTTTTCAAGAGAGGGTTGAGTGTTTGATATCCCGTATCAAGTGTTTAATCCTATATGTTATGTAGTGGTACAAAACTCACATCAACAAGTTTCAAGGCGAAATTTATCAAAGTTTAATTGAATTCAAAGTGGAAATCAAAAACCAATTCAAAACCCATCATAGAGCCCGAGAGAGGTCGGAAATCCGACCTCCCTAGGGCTCATGGAGCCCCAGGACAGATCGGATTCTGACCTCCTCTTGGGCTCGAGTCTACGGTGAGACCCATTCCATCCTGAAGGCATTTAAAAAATTGTTGTCAAAGCTTTTTTCTTTCAATTTCACTTCAGATTTCAATCCTCCCTGTTGCAATCTTACTTCAAAGTCCAAACACACATTTTGTTTCACCATCATCAGACTTAGAAGTTTTTAGCTCCTCCATTATTTCACTTTTCAAATCATAGCACTTAGCAAACTTCACGAACTGTTATTGTTTCAGAAACTCACACTCTGATTTATTCTCTGATTGATCGAATTGAGATGGGGAAGGCTGGGCATGGAGCCCCAAGAGGGGTCGGATTCCGACCCATTTCCACACTTAACCTGATTTCACTTCATTTCTTCATCATCTTTTCATCAGCAATTGGGCTAATTCTCACACTTCTTTATCATTAGTTTGACTTGATCTTCTTTGTTTCATTTCCCATCATCAGCAATTCGAATGTTTTCTGTTCGATTCATTTTTTCTTGGTCAAACTCTCCAACTTCCATCCAAGGATTGAATGGCAAATGGTGGTTCTGAATCCTGATGTCTAAGTGCAATGAAAAGGGGGGGGAGGGTCAATGCATGCTCCAAGGTATGGAGCCCCACAGCAGGTCGGACTCCGACCTGCTTTTGGGCTCCTTGAGCCCCAAGAGGGGTCATAATCTGACCTCTGCTTGGGCTCAAGCAAGACTCAAAAAATTTCTAAGTGCACAACTTTTGTTTTCCTTTTGACTCTTTCACTTGCAATTTGTCCGTCATCAGTAACTTGTTCTCTCCATTTCTTACACCTGCACTCCAAACTTAAGGTTTTCAATTTGATCTCACTACCCCCAATGCAGACTTGTCTCTTTTTGTTCAGATTTACATTGTGATCAAGCTGAGACTCGAATCTTTTTTCATCTTCATTGCATCACATTTCAGTTCACTAGTATAAAGCCCCACATTTGAGCAGAAATCAGAGGTTGGTTGGGCTTGGAGCCCTGACCTACCTTGGGCTCATGGAGCCCCAAGGAGGTCGTAATTCCGACCTCACTTTTGCTCACCCAAGATAGGTTTTCCAAAATGCAAAGTGTTTGCTCTTTCTTTGAAAACTTCAATTTCCTCCTTTGCTTCTTCTTTCAACCTTTTTCTCTGATTTTTTTAGTGATATTCATCTCAGATCTGAATGTTGAGATTCTCATTTCCACTGTTTCATATTCAGATTTTGCCCATTTTCATCTTAGTTTTCATGCAATATTCTCAATGCTCGAGTTTCGTGCCTTCTCTTTTGATCATCGGACCTTACCTTGACTCTAAGTCAGATTGGAACCCTTTTAAATATCAGAACTTTCATTTCAGATTCACCTTTTGGATCCCCCCAATCAACCATCAATCTAGACCTATCTCCATCCTCGAAGTTCCTAAGTGTCGAACACCTAGCTAGCAACTCCCTTCTCTATGGCTTAACTCCAAACTGGGCAAATCTTGCACCTGGAGCTGCTTGAATCTAGACCTATTGACTTGGAGACTCCGCAATTGCCACCGAGGCTACCTCAAACCTAAGTTGTCGGTTCGGATTCCGGTTTGGATGCGGTTCGAAATTTGTCCAAAAACATTTGGGCTGGGTTCGATTTGTTTTGGGTTTGTCCGTACAAGAATATTTTTTTTTTTTAAAATAAAATATATATATATATATATATATATATATATAAACATATGCAGCAGCAAATAAGTTCATACATTACTATGCTAATAATAAAGCAACATAGCAAAATACACCACCACATAGCAGCAAATAAGTTATTAGACATGTGTTTGAATTTCTGATAGCCACTCAACAATCACTGTGGGCGTACATACAACAGTTAGAAAAGAAAATTCTGAGTCTAGACTATTTTTGGCAGGCTTTTTCAGGCACAGCTATGCAGCTTTTGGTGCAACTTTGGCCATATTATTAGCATAGTTCTAAGCAGCTACATACATGACTTTTATTCACAGATTTTAGGCAATACATTTTTTTTTCAGGGTGCAGGCTTCAAATAAAGGATGTCAATTCTAGGCAGCTACTGTAACTGCAACTCCAATTTCCAACTGAGACCTTGTTTGGAACAACAAGTTTGTGGTTTCATTTATTACCCTTGGCATCCATACTTTTGTTTACTCAAAGCTATTTTCCAAAATAATACTATTATATTTTCAAACAGCAAGCATATTCGTCCCAAATTCGCTCCAGATTCCATGTGGACTCGCGCTGGCATTTAGAAATTCGGTGAAATTTGTTCCAAATTCGCACAGTGTCCCGCTGACCGAATTTTAAGCGAATGTCTCAGTGAAAATGCGAATTTGAACCAAATTCTAACCGAATTAGAATTTGCACTGAACCGAACCGCGAATTCCAGGTCTGCTGAGCGAATCTAGTAACTTAGCCTAAAACAACTAATCTACTGCCAGGAGAAAAAGAGGGGGTCCGCGTTTGCAATGGGGCGATGGTGTGAAAAGGTCACAACAAGAACTTCATTTGAAAGGGGATATGGAGGAAGGAAGAAAGAATGGAACATAGAAATTAAGAAAGGATTAATGGAAGAAGAAAGGAATGGGAAGAAAATAAGTTACTCTTTCAAAGGGCAGCAATGATGAAGGGTTGTGACTTTTTCAAAGGGTGGCAATTAAGGTTGTGACTCTCTCAAAGGGCAGAAATGATGAAAGGTTGTGACTCTTTCGAAGGGTGGTAATTGTAGAATGTTGTGACCATTGCAAAGGGCAGACATAATGAGGACATGTGCCTCTCACTCACATTGGAAGATATTAGAAGGAGAAGGTTACATTTGAGGAGAATATTTAAGGGAGATCAATTTGGGGTATAATATATTATTTTCTAAAACAACAATGAAAAGTGGTGACTCAATTCTTATGAAAGATGGTGACCCTTTCACCAACAAATTATAAAGGAGAACTCATTCCAAGCATTGCAGGATCACTTACCAATTATCGCTCATGAATACATAAAAACAAATCCTTCATTCATCCATCAATCATTAATCCCTCAAGAAATCAAGCAAACAATCAATCAGCAAGATCAAGCAAAAAATTATCAAATCCACATTAATCATCACTTCATCTTGGGATCAAGAAAATATACAATTCAGCAATCAAGTATCTCTCCATCTAATCAGCATTTGTTCAATCATCACTCACAAATGTATCAAACTAGAATTCATTACATCATCACTCTTTAATCTGTAAGACCAGAAAAAGGCATTAGAGAGCATAAATGAGGCAACCATGATCTCAAAACATATGCTAACCTAATCTAATCCTATCATGAAAGTCATTTGAAAAGAAGGTAAAAACATAAACACAAAACAACATAAAACCCCCTTCAAATGTAGCTTCCATGTTCTCCTTTCTTCTCCATTGAAGTGTATGGATGTAGCTCTTGATAATGACTAAAATGCACTAACAACTTGAAAGCAAAGTGATAGCATGAGAATACTAGGAGTGTGGTTCATTTGATTGAGAAAATTGATCTCAATTCATAGGATGAGAGCCAAATGGCAAAAATGGCAAGAGATGTGCAAATTAGAAGAATGTCATAATTATGACATGATTGAATACACAATTGGAATCATAATCAAATGCACAAATTGAGGGCATTAAAAGAAGAAAGTGGAGGCAAATTAGTAGGCAATTAGGAAGCACTATTAGGGGGAAAATGAATAGGGAAAGGTGGAAGAAATGAAGAAGCTAATTAGTAGGAAATGAAGCACAAGTAAGGGGAAGGGTGTAAGAGATGAATTTTGAATTTTGAAAACTCATTATTCCCTCCAAATTAGAAATTAGAAATTAGAAATTGAGGAATTTAGGAAATCCCATAATTCAAAAGGTGACCAATTAATTAATTCAAAATTAACTAATTGTGGGAGACATAGGAAAGGGAGAATTAGCTTGATTAAATGATTAGGACATAGGGATAAACTATGGGTTATTTATCCCAAGAGGGCAAATTAGTGGATCGTTGATCGAATTCATGATAACATGAAATTGAATTGAATTTGATTATCTAAATGAAGATTAAGAACAATTTCGATGGTTAGGAGGCATCGATGAACTTTGACAACACGCTCAAATAATGATATAAATGATTGATGATGATGACCTGAAATAGCATCGATGAACTTTGACAATGCTATTGAATTGACTTGGATCAATTTGATGATGACGAGGCATCGATGAACTTTGACAATGCGTTCGAATTGATTGGTTTGAAACTGGTTGATAAGGTTGATTTGAAACAGCATTGATGAACTTTGACAATGCCATTAAATGGATTGATGATGACGAGGCATCGATGAACTTTGACAATGCACTCGAAAATGATGAGATTGATAAGACATGGATTGATTTGATGACATTGATGACAAATTGAACTGATGGTGATAAGATTGATAGGATTCAACGGGATTGGACTGATTTGAAAGTGGTTTGAAAGTGATTTGATTAGGCATCGATGAGCTTTGACAATGCCCTAGAATGCTTTGAAAAGGATCGAATGAGTATGAAATGATTTTGGATTGATTAGGAAGGGATTAGGACTGACTTGGATTAATTTAGGAAGATTTGATGTGATTTAGGATCGACTTTGATGACATTGACATCATTTAGGGATGTTTTGATATGCTATGATGATAATTCAAACTTGATAGATTCAGCCAAAAAGATCGAGGTTGTGATGCAAAATGCAAGAAATGTTAATAATCAATTGAACAATTTTCAATGTTCAATCAATGATGAAAGACACACTACTGACATATAGTGAAGACCATATGCACAACATAGAGGAATAATTAGAATGCAAAAAAATGTTTCAATTGTAATGCCAAAAATGATAATACCTAGACTAGCAGGCTTGAACCATTTTTGAGCGCCTACATAATCATCTGATCAACAATCACTTAATCCTCACTCACCAATACCTCAAATCATACAATCAAAGGAATTCATTCAATCAATCAATCATTCAACAATAATCGAATGATCAATTCTAATTTGAATAGAATTCAGAGAAAGTGCAGCAATCTAAAATATTAAAGAAAGTAATTGGTATGCAATATTATTGTATTTACTATTTATTTATTTATAAATCTGTAGGGAGATGCAGTAGCACCAGTTCCCTCAATTAAGTAGACACCCATTGAGTTGGTTGCTTGTGGGCCAAGGGGTCGGATTGACTTGGTTGATTGTTCAATGCTCTTGGGTTTAATTGAGGAAGATAGTATCCCAGCATCCTAACAAGAAACATAAGATTAGTAATTATTTATCTGATTGCCATCAAGAAATTATACCGGGGATTAGCAAGGAAGCATAATAAGGAGACGCAAGAGTATGGGTCCCCTCAATTAATGGACACCCATTGAGTTGGTTACTTGTAGGCACCGATTGAGTTGGTTGCTTGTGGGCCAAGGAATCGGATTAAGTTGGTTGCTTGTTCGAGGCTCTTGGGCTTTAATTGTGGATGACAGCCTCTTGGCATCCTAGGTTATTTCCTCTCAAGTTTCTAATATGGTTGAAGCTATAGTGTGCATGTTTATAGTGGGAAACTTCATTATTTTTTGTTTGATGTTAACTGATTATTTTTCCTAAATTCAATTACTATTGTGTAATCAAGTGAAAGAATACTCTTGTAAATATATTGTATCTTTGGATTTGTTATTTTTGGGCAAAGTTAGGTCTATCCCAAAAGGGGGACATTACAATTTATTTTTATTTTTAAACATAAGGTAATGAATTAGCTATAACAAACCTCCCCTTTAAAGTTTTTAGTACTTTTTCCTTTAAAAGTCAATTTTTTTTATATTTATAAGGCAAATGCAACATTCTTTCTAGCCCCGAGAAAAGAGGAATTCCCTCCAAATTCCTGTCCCTAAGTCCTCAGAACATCTTGGACATCAGGAACATCATCAGACCAGTGGGAATGCTGAGTTTCTAAGAAAACTATGAAAGTTATTTGATTATAATAATAACAAAATATGTGGAGATCACTGTACTTGGTTTATTGACTACCTTAAGGCCACTCCATTATCCAAAAGCTCCAATCTAAAACTTGAGAAACTTCCTTCCAACATAATGCAAATAATTAAAGGACTTTACTAGAAGTCGATTCCTAGATTGATAAATATGAGATGATACAGAAAATATCAACAAAATACATATTTGCATTATATCTCCCACCACTATCTCTCAATAACACCTCAAAAGCAGAATCAACCAATGCATTGAGATATAGTTACCATCTCATACTACAGCATTCGCTTAGCTAAATTGGTTTCTTCCTAAGAAGAGATAGAAAACTAAGATCTATTATTTATTTTATATTTACTCTCCATAGAAAACTAAGCTAAAAAAAACTCACCCGTGGTTGTATGCCAACGTCAAAGAGCAAAAAACCGGCAGTTTCTTTCTTATTTTCTTATTTGCAGCTGTTGGGTTTGTGAGTGAAGGAGTTTGTTGGGCTTCCAAGCCCTTGCTAGGTGATTGCAAAGTATTGGAGGCAGATTTGAGTGGATTATCAGATATACTGAGCGAGGAGGCACAGTCACGCCTAGTGCAGGGTTCTACTTCTAGGACTAGACCCTCTAGTTCCTCTCTCGTATTTGCTAGTAGAGCAGGGAAGAGGAAGATGTAATTGTAATGATGTATTTACTTCTAGTTTTATAGAAACTATTTACTATTTTGCTTCTAGCCATCAGCATTCTGCATGAAAATGCGATTTTGTACCCACTTTGCGTTTATATATATCTAAACTCAACTTGTTTCTTTTGTGTTCTCATTAATTAACTCATTGGATGCATCTTCTCATTGAATTTTACAAAAACAATGCATTTCTAATTAAAATTATGTTGTTTTTTAAGTTCCCAAGTTTTTTGCCTACCGAGTTTTTTCAAAAACTGTCCGAGTTTTTCTCGAATTTTTTTTTCAGGCCTTCGCGAGTTTTTGCCGAGTCCGAGTTTTCCAACTATGGTTTGAACTACTTGACCACTACAAGGCCAGATATTGCATATTTAGTCAACATGCTTAGTCAATTCATGGCTAAACCTCTTGAGTCCCATTGGAAAGCTGCAAAGAGAGTTCTATGATACCTACAGGGTACCATAGATTTTGGTATTGTATATACTAACCATTTGAATGTTGAGTTGACGGGTTATTCAAATTCTGATGGGGCAGGTGATCTAGATGATTGTAAATCAACAACTGGTTATGCATTCAGCATTGGATATGATGTTGTTTCTTGGAGCAGCAAGACGCAATCTGCTGTTTTTTTGTCATCTACTGAAGCTGAGTACAAAGCATTGTGTACTGCTACCTGTGAAGCTATTTGGCTAAAGAAGGTTCTTGAAGATATGGGACAAAAGCAAGAAGGACCTACTCCAATCAAGTGTGACAATCAAAGTACAATCAAACTGGCAAACAATCCAGTTTATAATGCAAGATCAAAGCACATTGAAACTCAACATCATTTTGTAAGAGAGAAGATTCAGTCTCAAGAAATAGAGCTGCAATATTGTAACACAAATGAGAACATGGCTGATGTATTCACTAAGCCATTGGGAAAAATAAAGTTTGTAATATGCGGAGATATGTTAGGAGTGCATCATAATTCAGTTGTTCTTTAAGGGGGAGTGTTAGCATTAATCACAACCGAATGAGAGTTTGTATTAGAATAGGAGTCTGTAAAGAACTGGCTGATCTGTTCACAGTTCTAGTTTGCTGTCAATAACGCTAAGTTTTCTGTCAATTAGCTACTGCCAAATGCTGAGTTTGTTACCAGTTATTTAGGAGAGTAGTTGTGTACAGTTCACATATAAATACGCATTGTTTATGCTGTTAATAATAGATTGGCAGAGAGTTCTTCATTGCTCTGTTTTCTGCTCTGTTTTTCATGCTGTTGTGTTATTTAATTATTTCAATGTGAATACTTGCATTGTTTGGGAGTAATGCATGGTTTCCTATTTTCTCACTTAAAATAGAATTTGTTTATGTTGAATAGAAGTAGAAGTTTGTAATATCCCCTTTCTAGAATAGGATTTAGTAATAAATAATAAAAAATAAATTAATAAACAAATAAAAAACAATATAATATAATTTATTATTAGCATAATAATATAAAATATTAATATAGTATTATATATTAATGAATAATAATTAATAATAAAGTAATCAAAAATAATAAAATAACATAAAAATATAAAATCAAATAAATAATAATAAAAATAAATAAATCAATATGCATTTAGAAATGATATAGTTGCCAGCTACATATGAATAAAATAATCTAATGTTTCACATTATATAATACTAATATCAACTAAATAGTTTTAGGAATGCAAATTTATAAACACCGTCAATTATATCACTATTATCAAGGCACATAAAACAATTAGCGGGGGAAGCCATGAATATACCAAAATTGCAAACATTTATAAACCTTTATTATGATTAGTTTGCGCGTCCATGAAAGGGCCGTGTCTCTTCCAAGAGGTGTAAACCCTATGTCTGGAAAGATACATATGCCCATTCCATTCAGATGGAACAAAAAAATCAGCATGGAATACGGCCAATCTGGATATTTAGTACTTAGTCAACCATTGATATTCAATACTGTCAGCAGCGATAAGCACCATTAGATAAAAGCTAAAACAATAAATACATTCAAATTCAAATCAGCATCCACTCCATCGAACAGGAAGAAATACACGTAGAGAAACCAAGCAGATTGCGAAGATAGAAAGGAACAAGCAGATTAAAAATAGATAACAGTCCTAGCCAAATAGAGACACATTAACAGAGAAAGACGTCCAGCAGAGAATATTACAGGAAGACACTAGAATACGACACAGAAAAGCAGCAAATAAGACAACCGAACAGGAGAATCTTCAATACATCGGGTACTGTAAGGAAGATACCAGGGAGCGAATAAGAATATTATAATTATCTATCAAACCCAGGAACAAGCCACAGACCAGCGCACAGGAAAGGAAGAAGTCAGAATTAAATAAGAGATCAAACCAGACAGAGAGAGGAAAACAGTGAACTCTGAGCCACAGTTAGGTTACAGAGGGCTACATCATGCAGATAAAACACTGTCACCTTAACCAATCTCTATATACTTAATTGCAACAGATGTTTATATGATATTCATTAATCTTCCACTAACCATATAGTCAGTTGTATATATGCACTTGTTCCCTATTTGGTGATTGCAGGACCCAGATCAGGATTTATCTTGTTAAAAGGCATTTTAAGTGGTAAATTTATATCTCTAACCCTGTTACAATTCTTATTTTCAATGGAATTTATGATTCTAGGGCAAAAATTAGGGCAATCCCAAAATGGGGACATTACAAAGTTGTCAAGTAGTTGACTAGAAGACGAAATATATTATTGTTGGCAAATCATGGTGAAACTAATGTTCATACCCTTTGGTACTTGTTGATTGCAAGTAACAATGTAAGGTTGGTCTGAATCATTACAAGCACTTAACTTCAATTGGGAATGTTCATTTGGATTGCATTAGAATTGGGTATTTGAATGAATGTTAGCAATTTGAAAATCATCCACACGTCCTTAGAAGATAACATCCTCCTATGCGTAGTTGTTTAAGTTGGTGAAGCAAAGACTGGTTTAGTTTCACCACATCTTCAATAATGTCTTGCATTGTAGAGTTAGCTTAGATTCCTAAACCCATTCGTTTTTGCACTTTCTTTTCGTTTTTGCACTTTCTTTTGTAAGAAGTAGCTGAGGAACTCAAATTGTCAAAATCATTTGCATTAGAAAGTTGATATCCCATTGAATGAATAGTGTAAGTCCCTTTGTGATTATTAGCAAATCACATCATAAAACTGAGTTATATCCAACACAAAGTCGCTAGCTCTCAGTTTAAACCTTGGGATTGTCTTATTTGATCACATAATTGCCATATTGTTTAGCATATGAGGTTTCCTTGTTCAAGAGAGGATAGGATACTTAGTATTTTATCATCAATACATAGTTTGTAGTACTTACATGGCCAAGCATTCGCACACCTACAACCTCTTGCGGTCAACACTTTATGCAAGTGAATTTTATAAGAAAAATTCTTTTATCTTTAAAGTTTCATTTATATTTTATAATTTGAATCTTTAAATTTATTGCTCTTAACTCTAATTTTGTCTTAATAGTTTGCTAGTTCATCAAAATTTGAGAGGAATTGGAGCAGCAATCAACTAGACTCAAAAAAAAGTAGAGGAATTGATGCATGTGCAATCAAATGTGCAACTCCTTACACACAAAGAGAGTGGACAAAAGGAAGATGGATATCGAGCAAGAGAATATTGAATTGGATGCTTCCACTTCCCAATTTGCTATACTTGATATTTAAGATGAGCCAAATAGAGAGCATGAGAGTACTAGTGCTAGTGCCAGTGCTGGTGCACTATCTGTGGTTCTTCTAATTTACCAATACCTATAGCATCTAATATGGTTGGTGGTGATGATATTTTTCAGACCCATATGATGACGTTGATCAATAATGGCTGGTTGTTGACATTTGACATTTTTTTATATATATCATGACATTCGAGTTTGACTAAATAAAATAGTAATATTTTTTACTTTATGGTGGTGTTTATGGCGGTGTTGTTTATTATACAGTATATGATGCTATGTATGGTGCATTTGTACATTATAATGTACACTTGATATTGAAGATGAGCCAAATAGAGAGCATGAGAGTACTAGTGCTAGTGCTAGTGCCAGTGTCAGTGCTGGTGCACTATTTGTGGTTCTTCTAATTAATCAATACCTACATCATCTAATATGGTTGGTGATGATGATATTTTTTAAGACCCATATGATGATGTTGATCAATAATGGCTGATTGTTGCCATTTGACATTACATATATATATATATATATGACATTTGAGTTTGACTAATTAACATTATAATATTTGTTAATATATGGTGTTGTTTATTATATAGTATGTGATGATATGTATGGTGTATTTTGTACATTATAATGTGTGTGTGTGTGTTGCTACAGAAGCAACATTGTCGGAATTTGAAAGAAGATTGTGGGTTAGCAGATCCTCAATAGAAGTGTTCCCAAAATGGTAGGTTTCAATGTAGGTAGAAAAGTTTGACCTAGTAAGGAAGTTCTACACACCACAATAGGAAGAAGGCTCACACATTAGCTAGTTCATTACGAGTAGGGTGTTCTGGCACAGATGCATATATGTTGTCTGCTCTTCTCAAAGATAAAGGATGCCAACAAATCAACTGATGGGGTTGAATGGAGTGACAGTGCAATTTTCATTTTTTAATTTCAACTTTCTGTTTCCAAAAATCACAAAAGTTCAAGATAAACTTCGAATTGACATCTTTGAAAGAGAAAAGTTGAATTGACACATCTATAAGGGATAAAAGTTGAATAGTCTTCTCCTGCAAATTTTTTCATTGCTAAAATGGTGGTGAGTTCATGTCAAAGAATGAACAAGGTAAATATTTCAAGAAAAAAGGGATAAGGCATGTAGGTTGAACAAAACAACATTACGAGTAGGGTGCTCTGGCACAGATGCATGTATGTTGTCTGCTCTTCTCAGAGATAAAGGATCCCACAAATCAACTGGTGGGGTTGAATGGACTGACAGTGCATTTTTTATTTTCATTTCAACTTTCTGTTTCCAAAAATCACAAATATTCAAAACAAAACGTCTTTGAAAGAGAAAAGTTTAGTTGACGCATCTATAAGATGTGAAAGTTGAATAGCATTCTCCTGCAGATTTATTTGTTGCTAAAATGGCAGTGAGTTCATGTCAAAGAATGATAAAGATAAATATTTCAAGAAAAATGGGATAAGGCATGGAGGTTGAATAAAATAAATCAAACCAAATGGAATACCACATTCTGTGAAAAATGGGATATATATCATCATAAAGTCCCTCTCACTCCTCAATAAAATAAAGTAGTTGAGAGAAGAACAAAATTAGAAATTTCTCAGAGCAACAAAATGTGGTATTTTTGTGAAACCATAGAAGATTCAGAAGCATTGATCAACAGCTGAGCCTTCCTAAAGCAGCTCAAGTCTTCAACCAGAAAATACCTTGGTTGGCGAAAACTCTGAAATTGCGGAAGGGACCAAATTATCACTTAGACTATACCATTGGCAGAGGACTGTATTTCAAACCAGTCTGAAGATAAATGTATTTCAGAACAACAATGTGAAAGATGATCAAGAGCTATCAACCGAGTGATACATCTTGATTGGAAGAATCTTCTAATAAATTAAAAAAAAGAGGTGTCAAATGTACTTCCTGAAACACAGAAAAAATTCCCAAGAAGGGCAACACAAACATTGGTCTCGCAACTACCCCTGTGAATTAAGGGGCAAATGTAAACACAATTGTGCATTTATCCTAATTGTAGGAAATAACAGTACTTATAACATTTTATATTATTATTATCTAAATAGATTAGAAACTCAACAGTCATCTTGAACCGAAAGTCATTTCATGTTGATAAATATGTACTTATTACTATTAAATTTCCAAGTGAATGGGAAATGGGTTTCACCATTCCATTTTTCAAATTCATCCAGAATAATTTCCTGGCCTGATAACCAATACAAACTTCAAAGGTTCCAGAGCAATTATTCTATATAGGAAAATTAATGCAAAATTGCATACGAAGAAAATAGTTAGTCTTTGGAGAAAGTTGTTTGAAAAATATTTATATTTATGACAAACATCATACAGATGAAAAGCAAAATTCTCTTTAGCATGAAGATAACCTGCCTTTGTCATATGCTCTCACTACATTTTCTGGAATAAGGCAATGAAAATATATTTACAAATATATAAGCTACCTAATGTCAAAGACAAATATACGCATGCCATGAGGAATTACTCAGATCTGAGATCATCAGAAAAAATTCAGAAAGTGAGTGATTCATAAGCCAAGCTTATAATCAAGAGAAATTAAAGTAGATTTGATATAGTTTTGGGCAACAAATATTTGCAGTGATTCAAACAATACACTAGCCTCGAGCGCTAGGTCATAACCAGCAAGAAAAAATTCCTCTAAATTTTGAAACTGAAGAGAGCTTATTAAGTGCCTAGAGGTGATTCTTCCCATCTATTTGTCAAAGGCAAACATGATAATGATAAATACACTAAAAGACTATCACAGCAACAAGTTAGACAAGTTTGGTATGACAAATAGGAAGAGTTTCCATTTAAAAACCATTAATACAACACGATTTTTTATTAAACAAGATGACAAGTGTGAGTCTTACCAACTTACCATATGAGATGTATACATATATATTCCCAACTATGAGCTTTTACTCCCCATTAAAAAGAGGTATGCTGACAATGATGTAGACACGGTAGACACTAACCTTCGTCATCATGTTCTGTTGCATCACCCTCATCCTCAGAGGATGTCCAACCATTGCCTTGCCTTGTTCCTCCTCTGCTTGAAGATGCAACTTGGCTTATTAACACGGATTGTACTGCTTCTGCATGTTCAGCATCACCCAGAGAAGTTTCTCTATCCGATAATGGTGAAACAGATCCTGCAAATAGTTTCATTTTATTTAACATGAAATGGCTATTTGAAATCTTGCAAATAAGAAAAATAAAAGTGATACCTCCGTGTTATCATTCAACAAAAGTTACGACAGAAATATTATTGAAGATTAGCTTAAGTTTATCATATCCGGACAATTTACCATCTTCATATTGTGGTGCATGATAAGGAGTTTTAGGTTCATTTATTTTCTGCCTTACAGGCTTGTTGGCCTCTATTTCTCCCAGGTTTGTTTCATCCCAACGAACTTGGGACCTACATGTAAACATATCAACACGTATTAACAATCAAGCAGGAAAAATAAACAAATATGCCCATTAAAAGGAAGTGGAATTACTCATATCAACATACCCAAGTTCAATACCATCACTCAGAGAAAATGAAACCTCCATGTTTGTTTCATTTTACAACTATGTGAGTGGAATATATAGGCATCACTATACACATCAAATATGATCTGTGTGCTAATTTGTGATTGAAAACAGAACTTCAGAAATTGAGTCCCACATAACATCTGTGCCCTTAAAACAAAAGGTAGGGTAAATTCTAATGCATGAAGTAAATATAGTATTGCAATTCACAAAAAAAGAAGATCGGATCCTCAAGAGTTGAGAGTCAAGAGTACAACTAAAAGAGAAATTGATGAGACTGCACCACACTGTTTGCTAAGTTCAGATGTGATCAATTCCAGATTCATCATTATAAAGAGAAATTCACTGGTGTCCTCTCAAAGCAAGCCAAAAATGAATTTGAATATAACTGTTGGTTAAGTGCTTGCATCTAGATTCTGTTAAAATACTTTAGACTTCATAGCTTAATTTATTATCACATATCTACCAAAAAAATGCCAGAATTATATAATGCCCTAAAGGGGAAAAATTAGTGCAGCATACTTAAGGAATCATTGCTAATCATTACCATTATGAGGACAAATTAAGTTCTTTAGGATTTCCCAAGCTTTTGTGTCTGTCTCATTGCTTTATACTCCACAAAGATAGTTTGATCAAACCCAAAGCTATACATAGTCTATGAAAGTAATAGGACTTCATTTTGAGTTGGTTCCACTGAGAGCCGAACATTAGCCACACTTCTTGGGATGCCTGCATTCAATACTTAATGAAATATAAATCCTTCAACAGAGAATATGCACTAATTGTTGAAGGCCAGGGAATGCACACAACCCAAACCTGCCAATGATAAAGCCTAACAGTCTTGACTTCTACATGCACAGTAAAGTGTTTGGCTTCCCAATTAGGTACTGGGTCAAAGTTGGTGTACCTGTGATGGATTGCAATATTGGCCCATCCAAGAAAGAGTGCCAGTTGCCATACATAAAAAGAATTCAAAGTCAAATAAACAATGTGTCTACAGAATGACACATGCAACACAGTAACGAAAAACAATCTCAGAACATAACTCTCCAACCTAACCTTTTAAGTGAACAGAGTGGAAAACCTAAGGATATTTCACATGTTCATGGCTTCTAGTTCTACTTTAGAAACCTAATGATTCTACGCAAATTCTAAACTGCGCAAAATAATGTAAGTAGAAAGCTGGAAAGTATCCGGGTGAATATGTCTGTCTATCAAGCAATAGACACTATTATACAGCAAAGGTGGAGCAACTAGAAAAGGGATCCTGTGTTTGTGTTGAAGTAGGTCAAAATGTTAACTCCATCAAGTGAAGTTTACAAACAAAATTAGGATAGAATTACAGGGAAATTCAACTGAATTACAGAAGGCGTAGTAATGGCAATTTAAGGCCAAATTTCCCACATATTCAACCCCCATGTAGCGAAATTTTCGACTAACAAACATGAATTGATGATCAAGTTTAAATCTGCAGAGTGTTGTGCAAGCGTAACCCAACCCGCCCAAAACTTCCAAGGGAAAAACACTACATGATAGGCAAAATTATGATGCTTCTGTTTCAATTCAGATAGAGTGACTACATTTTCCAGCAACAAGGGCGATACACATTGATTTTTTTAATTTCCCCAACAGATATAATGATGAAGAGGGAAGTAACAGAAGTAACAATGACGACGATGATGATTTGTACCTGACTTTTACCCATAATTTGTTCTTCTTCATCTGTTTGAAATGCCTGAAACTGTTCAGAACCTATGTCAGGAAAAGAAACGAATGAATTTGGATCTGAGGTGACTGACCTCTGCGTATTTGGATCTGAATTTGTGAGAAGGGAACAAATTAGTGGTGTGTTGGTAATGCAGAGAAGGTCCTCGCTGTAAAAATTGTCCGGTCCAGTAAATTGTTTCATTTGTTAACTGGAAAAAACTTCTTTTTTATTTTTTTTTATTTTTTTTTGGGTTAACAATCGTATCGATAGCATTCGTAGGCCCCATACAGGGAAGTATAGAAAATTTCCGTTTTAATTTCCCATTGGGAGTGACTTTTAGGGTATTGGGATTATCAAAATTTGTTGACTATTAAAATGGATATGTATGCTTTAGGTAACTCTTTTTAAATCACAAAAGTAGAGTCTTTTCTCATATTTAGTCACTAGAAAAACAAATTATGTAAAAACAAAGAAAAGAAAAGTGGACAACATAACTCCAAAAGTCATTGGTGAGAAAAAAATATCTAGATAAAAAGTATGAAGTCAAATGAATTATCAACTTCAAAAGTTTTAAAGTCAAAAATTTAATGTATTATATTGCATGTGATAAGAAAGATAATATAGTAAAATGGTAAAATAATAAACAAGAAGTTTATAAAAGTTAAAAAAGTATTAGCATGTGTGATTATAAAGATTAAAGGGTTATTATTATATTTAAATTTTCAAATATTATATCAAATAGAATTAAAATTAAGTCTATTTAGTAATCTCTTAAGCTTGGCAATTAGACTAAACTTTCATATAAGTTTACAAGTGTAAGGAGATACCTAATCAAAGTCAAAAGTAGAAATTTCATTATTATCAATCTAGGATGTTATGGAGAACAAGGCCTTCAAGGATCATTCATTGTGCATCAAGAGCGAAAGCTATAAAACTTTATTAAGAGTTACTATTTTGTTAGTAATTGGGGTATTGCTACAAAATCTCAACAATTGTTGCAAGTAGGACTACTTAGCCTAGCTTTCTTTTTTTTCTCTATATTTGAAAAAAAAAATAGAAACCATTGTGACTTAAAAGCTAAAAAAATATGTGTTTATAGCATTAGAAAAAATGGTTATATTTCTATGTCTCAAAATATAAAATATAATTTCAATTTTATAGAGGTATCATAATTTCACGATTTTGGTAGGAATCAAACTAATTCAATCTTCAAAAAAAACTTAATGGCAAGAAAAAATAATTAAGATGAAAAGGAACACGCAAAAAGTGAAAAAGACCAAGCAACATGAGTGATAAGATAAACCTCAAAAAATATGCTTTAAAGACCTTGACAACTATAACCAAGGCAATGGATATGAAGGGGCCTTATTCTTTTAGTCTCAAGTACTAAGAGGTAATCTATGATATAAGAAATGCTTAAAATAATTAAAATACTTTCAAGTGATACGTGTATTTTCTAAACTTTATTAAATCTTACAAGTTGGAATTAGCATATCGAAATCATCATGTGTTGTTAATAAAATAATAAATATGTATGTCAAAAAAAATTCATCTATTGATAAGTAGGAGGTATTTTCCACAGCAAATCAAATTGTGATATTACTATCAAGATTCAACTGTGTAGTTTTTGAGTCAAACTCATTGACCCATGTTTCATAAATAGTGAGTTCAACATAGAATAAAAGGGTATCAAGTATCCATCTCCAATCCTTGCACAAGAATAGTGAAGAAGGTAGCCATATCTTATATAGAGACACTTGAGTTAAGATGTAATTATGCCAATAGCAATATTGTGAACAAATTGAAGTTCATATTTGATCTTCAATAAATGCGGTGCATCTAATTGATGGTATGTCTACAAAAATATGTATTGCCTTCTAAGTCATACCCCTCTAAAAGAGTGTTGGAGGTTTTCAAATGACTTTTTGAGCTAACGGAGTACCATTTCCTAGGGGGAAGTACATTAAATGGAACTATCATAATTGGAGAATCTATTTTAGTATGAAGTACCATTCTAGACAAGATATCATTTCATCAGCTCTCATGTTTTTCAAATGCTTAGAACTAGTAAAACACTAATGATCTAGATAAGTGTAAGTTTGTGCAAAGGTTATGAAAATAGAGTCCCTATTCCAACAAAAAAATTTAAAAAAAAATTATGGAGAAAAAAATGATAATAAACAAATATACATGTAGATGTCCAAAAACATTAATATTATTTTCCCTCTTATTCCTCTAACTATTTAATTCAATCAATTAAATAGCTTCATTTATCAATAGTTTAAATACTATTCTAATGTATTTTATTTAAATACATTTGCCTCCACAAAATTCCCTTTTTAATAAATTTACATTTATTAAATCCTCCATTTTCCAAATTCTTATAAACCATAATTTATTCAAATTTGATTTGAATAATACCCTAAAACCCTAGCTAGGAACCTATTAATCCTACCCTAAAGCCTACCCTATTCCTACCCTACTCCCATCACCTCATTTCCTAAGTATACTTCCCAACCTAACTATCCTTTAACCATGCTTAATGGGTGATTCCTAACCTTTTTAAGGCTAATGGAATGCTCACGCACATGGGGAAATTCTCTCCAAATGGGCACCCATTCCTCTTTAATTCCTTCTTACAATTTTGTCTCCCCTTTTGAAATATTGAGCTACTCAATATTAAATGCCAATTTTGAGTCAAAATTGGCCATCTTTTCAAGTCTATGTGTCTCCCATGTGGCTCTTATGTGGATTCCACATAGGTGCCACTTCATCCAAGCCTCTTCCTCTCTCCATAAACTCTATAAATAGAGGCCTTCTCCTCTCATATTTTCATCTCTCAATATTGCATTGTTATCATGTTATTTTGCTTTTAGAAGTTCATAGCTATAGATTTCATATTTTCATATGCTCTTAGTTTATGCTTAAATCACTTAGATATTACATGCTAGGTTTCAAATTGGTGAATGAATCTTAATTTCCATCTAGTATATACATATCATGTTCATAACTAGCTTAGAATATCAT